>CM062621.1:50386002-50583502 GCA_025617555.3 Puccinia polysora | reverse complement strand
CTTTACCTTCATCAATTAATTTGGCAATGGCTAGCAAATGAGCTGCTGGGAATACCAAAAACATCCTCCTTGTTCTTGTTTAGCTTGGAGATGGTTGATGAACAAGCAGTGTTGGATTTTCCCTTGAACCTTTGAAATAAATGGTTTTTGATTTCATTCTTTTCAATGGAAAATTTTGAAAGATACTTACAAAATCTTTTCTTGAGGGGTATTTTCTATCTTCTCTCTATTATAAGGAGGTTTTGCTAATCCCGGCTTGGTTTAGTGATTTCTAATTGATATTGTGTTTTCTTTAAGAATAATTTGTCTTGGATGATATCTTTGTTGTTCAACTCCACAAAAGTTTCAGAATACGCTGTGGTTACCAATTTGGTACACCTCAAGAAATGGTCAAAATTTCATTAAAAAAAAAGTTTTCTTTCTTTTTAGTTTTTTTCCCATCCAAAAAAAAAAAATTGTTGCTATGGGTACTCTCCTTCTTTTCCATCTTCCAGCTTCTCCCTGTACTAGCGGTCTAGGAAGGGTATCCCTTGGGTGTTCAACTCCCCAGGTCATGTGTTCAATTCCTCCTCTTTGCACTTGGTGCCCAATTTTTTTGGCCGAGCACACAGACAGTAATTCCAATTTGATCATCCAACTTCATCACCAGAAAACCTCAAACCATCACCTCCTCAGCATTCCAATATATCCATTCCCCCCTTGGATCTCCAATCTGAATCCCAAAGTATGATTATGACAACCTTGCCATCCACCTTGAACTGTCTGCATCACCATCTTGCTCCATGAACAGATGAGGATAGCAATTAGTTTTATGCTTGTTTCTTCTTTCAAGAGTGGGTTCCAACCAATTGTAGATCTTTCTCCTTGCAATAAATAAAACTGCCCATCTAAATTATTCACATGATTTGTAACAAGATGGATTGGCTAGTGGTGAAGTGTACTGATTTTTAATTTATGGAAGGCTCAATTTGTACATCCATCCATCCCCTCCCCCTACAATGACAACAAAAGCAAAGTTTGTGCCACCAACGGTAATCATCCCACCAATCACCTGCGCTCATCTTCAAGGCCACGCAACCGCTGTTGCCAATTTTCAACCCCCCAACCATTCTTTCAATCCTTGCAAGACCAATCCTCCATCATATCCTCCTACCCACCCATCCATGCTCATCACCTGTGGCCGTGGAGTGGCTGTGAGTTTCCATCAACTATCACAATCAATCATCCCTTCCTGCCATCTTGCCATTGCTCATCCTCTGCCTGCTGTCATCCTTGAAGCGGGGAAGTTTCATTTCTGTCTCATCTCTTTTTTTTCATGTCATGTCCATCCTGTTGCCATATTTTGTTTGTTGTTCTCATCATTGCTTTTTTTATTATTTGGAAAAAAAATCTGCACTCATTTGTAGTATCACTTGTAAATAGTCAACAGGGTCTCTTGCCCATAAAAGGAGGGGCTCTCCCCTGCCTTTTTGCCCCATCATCACCCATCTTATCATCAATAATTTAATCATCATCATCTAAGCAGTCAATCTGTGGTGCTCTTCCCTTTTTTCTGAGCATCCTTTGTCAGCTTTCTACTATTGCAGAGCAAGCTGCAAAAGTAACAAAAATAATATAAAAAAAGAATATTAAATTTAACTTAAGAAATAGTAGGAAATCATTGAATATTTTTGCAGAAATGGATTCTCCACCCAACATTAGGTAGGGTCACTCACTGACCCCACCCTTGAAATCCAAAGACCAAAATACCACAACACCATTATGGGACTTTCTGGCCAATTGAATATTTCACACATTGTCAAATATAGGTTTCAAACCTAAAATTCAGTCAGAATTGAGGTGTTGTGTCTATTTTAGGAGTTACACACGGAAATGTGTTCTGTCACAATTCCCGCATGCAGCCGCGGCAACAAATACACCTGTGCGCAGCTGAGCAGCAGCACTGCCACCCTGTCAGCATACCCTGACAAGCTGCGTACGCAGCCCCGGGCATCTGACAAGTACGCAGCCGCAGAACTACGGGCTGACAGAGTGATAGGCGGCCTGTGAAGTTCAGGTACCACATAAATGTGCTACAACCTAGACGGGCACATTCTACATATGTAATTAATGTCCCCTTGGATATTAGATAATGTCAAAATACATAAAATTATATAAAAATACTTAAATAAACTTTATATGTATTTTTTATAAAATATAATTAAAAATACCAAAAATGTTGAAAATAAGATAACTACTATTTGTAAAAATATATTAAAATACTTTGATATACAATTTTTAGAGCTTCAAGACATCAGTATTTTTGTTACATACTAAGGGAACTGATGATGTATGAGTATTACATGAATTATCATAGCTTATATTTTTAATTAATTATTTCAAGTAAATCAACTGAATTTTGAAAATAAGGATTGAAATCAATATGATGATTTTACTTCAATCACCTAAAAAATAATGAGAACCCACTTGAAAACAGATTACCCATAGCAATTTCTACTAAAAAGCTTATTAACATCCTGTGAACATTCACTAAAGATATAATTAAATAATAAATCATGTGGACAGATTAGTGTTATTCCCACATCTAAACATCAATCAATAGGTAGAATAATTCCCATACCCTGTGAAATTAGATGTTACCCGTGCTAAATCACTGAGAAAAACATGACAGGCTACCACTGGTTTCCCTGCTGGCCTTAGAACCCCTCCCTTTGATCCCCTGTATCCCTCAGAAGGACAGAATTTGGACTCAAAAAGCTATAAATATAGAGCTCTTTTCAGGATATTCATACCCAAAGAACCAGTTATATTTACATCCAGAAACTGTGCCAAGGTAATCAAATACTTAGAAGAGATAATTAAGTGATTTATGGCTTTATTCTGATTAAAAATATCCATCCCAAACCATTTTTTATCAATTTAAACTTCTGAACAACCTTTTTAACCCCAGTAATAGGTTTAACCCATCAGTACACGTCCCAAACAGGTACCCAAAGGATTTAATAATATAACATGTGAGTCTTATTATCCTTTTTCTGTTGTGGCAGCTTGGCTACAAGGACGTGTCACACCACCATGTATTTTATATGTATATTATCTTTGGTCAATATATCCTTTAAGAATATAAATTAAAGGTTCCAAAGTAACCATGTATACGCATTTTCAAAGTGAATTCCCTGGATAGAGGTGTTAAAGATCCCAAATATTATAGTGGCCCCTCTATCAAATTATTTAATAATCAATTTATTAAAATTGATTAATTATATTATATCATAACCAAACCAATCAACCTTGCAATAGCTTTATCCAAATATTTTATGGATTTTTGCTGCATTTATTGAATAATATATTTATTATTTATTCTATAACCTCTGGTGTCTAAAGGATAGCAAGGGTCTTGGCATCCAGGAGGCTGATATCATTATCCTGGATATAGATTTTGATTGTCCCTTGAGCCTTTGAGCCCCATACTCAAATCCTTTTATCCCTCCTCTCTGAACCAATCCTTATCACCAATCAATAGCCTTGCCTGTTGAAGCAGAGTTCATTGGGTTGAATAATTGAGTGTGTTAAGCCACTCCTTTGATCCCTTTCTCTGAACACTTGGGTCCTGATCATTCATTTGATTTTCTTTCTGGAACCAGTCACATTTGACTGAGAGGTTTCTTTAAGCTTGAAACCTGGAGTGTCAAACCTCCCTTTATTGCCTTAAAGTTGAATTCTTCCACACTATTCTTGAGTCCCTTGAGAAGTTTTGGGCCATTTTTGTCTGAATTTGTTACTGGTTTGCTTCTAAAGCTTCACAGAAAAAATTGCTTGTTTGTACAGCCAGCCACATTTATCTGGTAACCTTCAAGCGCTTGATTGCGGAGAGTTGCACAGGTTCATTGAGAACCTGGAGGTTGGTTGGGATTGAGTTGATCTTTCCTAATCTTCTGCTTAAAACCAGAGTCATTAGCTTGTGGGTGTTTTTACTTACAACTTTCTTGTTCTATTGAACCCTGAAAAAAACTTTGGCTTACTTGTTCAAGTATTTTCCACACCCATCTTGCCTCAGATAGTGTTGTTTCCATTGATACCAACTACAATCAAAATTTTTCCTTCCCATTGATTCATTATTTACAAGGTTATGGATCTTGATTCCAGTTAAATTTAAATATTTTTGTAACACTCAGGAGGGCAGCCTAAACAACACCTTTTCCCCTCCACAGAACTGCATCAAGCTCAGAACAGTTTGGATTCTTACAGAGCTCTTTCAAAATATATGTGGCCTCATTTTCATCCCAATCAATGATTGTCCCTGTTACCAATACATTCCTTCAAACTTGGAAAAGACCAAACTCATTGGCCATGAAACCCTTCTCTTCAACAGCATAGATAACATCAAATTCAACATGCGTATTGTGTAGAAAAAATAGGGTAATTCCCCTTCAAGTTTTCCCCAGTTTGGAAGTTATTGGTCCCAAGCGCCTGTAAGGAGTCAAGCATTCCAACCAACCAACTACTGGAGAGATTAGAGTGAGAAGAGTATTAAAAAAAGAAAATTTGATAAAATTTCCTTCCATCAAATCCAGTTGTAGCCAGAGCTCTCTTGTATGCTATGGTCTATCTACAACTTGGAGTTGAGAGCAAGGTATTGTAAGCTCCCCCTCAACACTAACCCAGAAATACTAACAACTAACAACATAACCCTAAGTTCCACCCCCTAAAAACTTTGCTACCCTCCTGCAATTAAGTCCATCTGGGTTTTTCCTTCTTATGAAGCGGCCTCCACCCCCTACTTGGAGCCCACCCGCCTGTCTGCATCTGCTCAAGGTGCACACCTTTTGTTTCCCTCCCCATATAGCCCCTGCGTGACTTTCCTGTGCCCAAGTCCCCAAACCCAAACAGATATGCTTCATTCTTGGTTTGCTTCTTTGGTGCGGATCTTGGATATGCCGCAGTCAAAAATTTTGAGCTTTCTGATACCAAGAACCTTGCAGTTCTTTAGCTACAGAGAGTGATAAAAAAATACTGGAATAATAATATTCCAAATAGAAAAAATTAAAAAGATCAATTGATAAATACGTTAAGAGCTGGTGCAAGGTTTACTTGATTTGGTTAAAAATCTTTCCAATATTTTATAAAAAGAGGGTCCACAGTATTTTACCACTGGGGATCTTTACATACATACAATCTCTCTTCAAGGGACCTCCTTGGGAAGTTTAAGAACCTTGCAATGATGATGGGTGCCTTCTAAGGACTTATTCAATAATATGTCTGGGAAAAACAGCACACAGGCCAGGTTGGGAAGGAAACAACTCACTCTGAGCAATAATTCCACAGAAATCCAGCAAAGATTCAGGTAAAGGGTTTCAGAGAAGTTGGGGTTGATTGCTTGACTATAATTTAATGTATCAAGTTGATTGGTTGTGGGAAATGATAATAATACTACAGACTAAGTCATGAATCAATTGCTTATCTCTTCATAAGCATTTGGCCAGCAATGAAATGTTTTATGATTGATAATAAATACCTTCTAGGTGTGATAAAGAGCTTCTCAGGGCACTTAGAAAGGGTCCTTCTCATAGGATGAGGCTAGCAGGCCAGCCAGGGCACTTTTTGCACGTCCACTTGGTTCTGTCAATCAGCTTATCTCAGATCTGCTGGATTTTGGTACTTTTTTTGCCACAGGATCTGTTCACCAGTTAATTATGCAATTTTGATCATTCTGCACTTATCCTTGATTTTTACTATAAATATTGAATTAAAGTGATCAGATGTGGACATTTATTGATTTTCCATCATCTTTTGATCACGCAGATAACTCTCAATAATTTTTACAGCCACTCCTTGTAGTTTTTTGTGGCCTTCAAAGATTTGGGGCTGTCTGTGTTGTGGTAATCCTTAATATTTGAGTTTAAACTGAAATACTTTAAAATTAATTATTTAATAATTTTAATTGTGTTTCAAAGATTTTAGACCATTTTTCATTTATATGTAACACTATTGAATATACCATGTAAATCTTACTAGGTTTTAGCTCTTGTGAGCAGTACCTGTTGTCAGATTTGTCACAACAGATCCTGACATAGGGATCAGTCCATTTAGATGCATGTGGGGTAGGATCCGCTGTAAGACTCTAAATGGTGCTGAGGAGAAGGCAGTTCTTTGGAGGGGAAAAGGTGCTTTTTAGGCTTCCCTCCTGAGTGTTACAAAAATATTTAAATGTAACCAGGATGAAGGTCCAGAACCTTGTGAATAAGGAATCAATGCAGAGGGATAGATTTGATGGTAATTGGTAGCAATGGAACAAACACTATCTGAGGCAAGATGATGTGGGAAAAGACTTGAAAAAAAGAAGTTAAAGTTTGTTCAGAGTTCAATAGAACAAGGCAGTTGTGAGTAACAATGACCACAAGCTAATATATCTGGTTGTTAGAAGAAGATTAGGAAAGATCAACTCAATCCCAACCAACCTCCATGTTCTCAATGAACCTGCCCAACTCTCTGCAATCAAGTGCATGAAGGTACCAGATAACTGTGGGTGGCCAAAAAAAAGCAATTTGTTTCATGAAGCTCTAGAAGCAAGGAAATAACTAATTCAAACAAGAATAACAAAAGAATTCTGAAGGGAATCAAGATTAGTGTGGTAAAAAATTCAACTTCAAAGAAAATAAGGAAGTTTTAACACTCCAGGTTTCAAGCTTAAAGAAAACATCTCAGTCAAACATGACTGTTTCCAGAAGGAAAATCAAAAAATGATTGGGACCAGGATGGTTGGAAAAGGGGATCAAGAGGTGATATAACACACTCAAGAATCCAACCAAATGAATTATTCTTCAACCAGAAAGGCTATTGGTTGGTGATATAGATAAATTCACAGAGGGGAGGATCAAGGATTTGAGTATGGAGGCTCAATGATCAAAGCTTCATCATAGATATACCCTGGATAAGATGCTCAGATAAAGGGGAAGGTCCCCATTGATTATTTATTTCTCAAAGTGATGGGTGAATGGATTTATATATGATTCCCCCCAGATGTGGAAAAAGTCAGGGAAGAGCTTCTCCTTTTATTGGCAAGAGAACTTTAAAAAAATTTAAAATGGGATAACACAAATGAGATTTTTTTTGACAGTGATGAGAAAGAAAACCCATATTTGGTATTTGAATGAAAAATTACATAAAGAGAATTAAGAAGCAAAAATAAAATTTGAAAGAAAATAAAAGGAAACAGCCCAGCGGCGGAGATGAGCAGCAGCGGCCAGTTGCTGATGGGTTTCTGCCAGTTTGCAAATGGCTGCAACTACTGTCAACAACGGCAAACAAGTGTGACACAAGGGTGCGGTCCCTTCCGCAAAAGCAGGGGATGGAGGATGAGGTTGGCTGGGGTGAACGGAGAGCTGGGGATAGCAATTGTGTGGGATGATCTGATGATGATGATGATTGGTTTTCATAGTCATTGAGGTGATGGGGTGGTGTGGTGGTCTTCAAGAAAGAGGATGATTTAGCTCTGGAGCAATGGAGGATGTGCTGCAATGCAAGCATGGTTGGAAGGATGGATCAAGCCAGACAGAAAAAAGGATGAGAGATGAGCTGGTTTAAGTAGGAAAATCAGCTGAGGATGGATTTTGGATTGATTGCTTGGAAGGTTGAGATCATGAAATGAGTTGAGAAGTCATCATGAGTGAGTTGATCAGTAATAATCATGCCAAGTATCTGTCTGCATGCACTTGGCCAAAAGAAATTGGGAACCCAGCCCAAGGAGGTGGGATTTGTCAGCTTGCTACTATGTACAGAGCAACCTGTCATAGCAACACAAAACTATAAAAAATAAGAATATCTAAATTAACAAAAGAAGGAGTGAGAAATCCATAAATATTATTAAAGAAATGGATTCCTCATCCAAAATTAGGTAGGGTCACTCACTGAACCCACCCTTGAAATCAAAGTCCTTAAATTTTTAAAATAATTAAAATAAAAATTACTAAAAATTACCACAACAGTATGGCACCTTTTTGCACATTTTAACATTTCACACATGGTTTCACGTATAGGGTTTACACTTAAAATTCACTCAGAATTGAGGTGTTGTGTATATTTTAGGAGTTACATGCGGAAATGTGCTATGTCACAATTCCCACACGCAGCCCCGCATCATTACATACCCCTACATACTCATAGTAGCAGTTTCCCGCGTACCAGAGACCCGCGCGCAGCTAATTCTGCCACAGACGCAGAGGATCCCATCCCACGCGCATCTGAACTGACTGATCCCCGCGTCTGGATCCATTGTGACTACTCTGACAACCAGGTACCGCTCAGAAGAGCTACAACCTAGTTAGGGTTGCCTGGCATATGTAACAAGTTGACATATGCATTATTAAAATTCTAAAAAGATCAAATCTTAACACTACAAGGAGTATTCTTCAAAATTATTAAAAAATTATCTACGTGATCAGCAAATGATGGGAAATTAGTAAAAATCCACATATTTTCACTTTAAAGCAATACTAATAGTACAAATGAAGGATGAGTGCAGAAGGATCAAATTTACGCCATAATAGATTAACAGATCCTGTGGCTAAAATAATACAGAAATCCAGCAGATCTAAGGTCAGCTGATTGAAAGCACCAAGTGGACGTGCTAATCCTGCTTTGACTGGATTGCCAGCCTCAGCCCATGAGCAGAACCCTCTCTACACGCCCTGAGAAGCTCAGCATCACCCCAAAAAGGTATTTATACTGACCTCTTTGGATCCATTATTCCATCATAAGTTTACCAGGAATTATTATTATCAATCAGACATTGTGTCATTGTTATTCAAGGGCTTATGAAGAATCTAAGCAAGTTATTTGTGAAAAATTCTGTATTATTATTATTTATTTCCCAAAACCAATCAACCCTTGAAGTTCAGTCAAGCAATCCACCCCATCTGCTCTGAACCCTTTCCTATTATTGCATGATTTTTGTGGTAAAGCTCTCAGAGTGAGTTTTTACCTTCCTGTCTTGGTCATTGTGCTGTTATACCTGGCCATTAGTGGAATAAGCCCTTTCTAAGGCACCCACCTTCATTCCAAGGCTCTTAAACTGCCTAAGGAAGCCCCTTGAAGAGGGGTTGCTTTGTCTGTAAAGACTCCCAGTAGTATAATACTATGGACCCTCTTTTATATACATATTGAAAACCTTTTATTACCAAACCAATCAAACCTTGCAACTGCTCTTATTATATTATTTATTTCAGCCTCTAAGCGTTTATTTTTGGAATAATAATAATTATTATTATTCCAGTATTTTTATCACTCTCTGTAGCTAAAGGACTGCAAGGTTCCTGGTATCAGATAGCTGAAAACTGGGGGTCTGGCTGGGAAATATCCTTAAACAATTAATTTTTGATTATTTTTTCCTTGGACCAGTCTAATCATTTTTTTAAAAAATAAGTTAAAATACTTATAACATACATTTTTGATCCTTTGTTTCTCTAGTGGATCTTAAGACCGAAAGAGAATTGATCAATTATTATTTGAACCTTCTTAAAAAGAAAAAAGAAGAAAAACTCCATAACTTTGTCCCTGTTATTATAATTCCTGAGCAACAACAGGAGAAATTGCTTGTCAGCCATGAGGCATGTATTGGTGTCCTATAGGCTGCCCAACTCACAAGTCTTGGTAGTATAGTGGTTAAGGAATGTCTTAGTACCCTTTGGAGTACCTAGGTAGTGTGTTCAATCCTCCATTAGCCCATTACATATCCATATTTTTGACATATAAAGTTTCATATAATCATATTTTTATAGTATGTCTTAATATTAGAAATCATCCCATAAAACCTTGAAGGTTTATATTATAATTTATGGGAGATCTTATAACTTTACTCTAGATTAAAATCCTCTGGAAGCATAAAATTGGATGTACAATTCATGTCCTTAAAGATTTCCCTCTGTGGAAACTATATTCTGTAATAATCCTTATCTACCATAACCCAGATTTTTAGGTGAATTGTAAATTATTTTCTAAGAACTCTCCTTCCAGCTTGTAGATAACTTTCAATAAGTTAATCATGCTGGAAAAGCATACACTCAGAAGCTAGGAAACTCCCCTGGTGCAGATAAACTCTGTGCAAATACTTACCCAGAGTATACATATCTATGTGGATTAAGAATATCTAATAATATGGTTGTAATTCTTTGAACACATGCTCTGATGGATCTACAGAGAGTTAGAGGGTAAGTAAATGGATTCTGAAGCCTTGAGAGCTTCTTCTTGAAGGAGAATAAGTGACTGGGGTGATTCCCCCCATCACTTTAAACTTGTGAGTAAATAAATTACAACCTTACCTTGAAAATAGACCCCAATGAGTATGTAAATGATATTATACATTGGGGATGATTGCTTGGGGCTCTGAGCCACTGGAGACAAAATCTAGGACAGTGGTGTACTCCCCTGATGATGCCCTGAGTCCCCCTGAGGACTCTTGCAATATAAAAGCGGAGGGTCTTGTCCCTACAAGACCTATTCCTCATTTTATTTCATAAACCAGATAGTGCATATTAACAAGCCCATCCAACTTAGTCCACCAAGAGGATTGACTGGGGCCTTTTTATTCAACATCTTATTATATTATCAATCAAACAATCAACTTCAATTTTGAGTCCAAGTTCCTATTGGAGTTATAGTCCTTTTTAGGCTATCATAAAGGGTGTGAGCTTCCTTGTGTAAGCAAGTCTCCTTTGAGCTTTATTTATTAAAGCTAGGCCCCTTATCTCTTTAGAGGTTCAAGGTGTGGCTTTTTTAATCCTGATAACTTACTATCAGTTGAGTTTTTTATTGATATTATCAGTGTAATCATTAAAACTGATATTTGGCAATTATTATTATTTTTTTGCAGGTATCTGCCACAGCTACTATAGCAATAGAGGCAATACTCTGACATTGCTTTATTATAAACAGCAAGTTATAAAGGACAAGGAACTTGAGCTTGAAAGAATTATCAATTTCAATTCTTTATCAAGGCAACATAAGGAGTGGAAAATTTATCAAAGGAAGCTTTATATTTATAAACTAAATAATCCTGAAGATAAAGAAAAATCCAAAATTAATAAAAGTGATTATTTTTCTGTAAAAACATCATCTTACCACATAAAAATACAAAAATATCAAACTTAAATTTTTTTTTATCCATCTCAGTGAATTTTTTTTTTGTGATTTCATTGACCAGGACCTCCTAGAGGACATCCAAGAAAGTGTACCCTTGGACTTACCCTTGGATTTATCTTAAGATCTGATTGGAACACTTTCTGAGTTTAATTTAATGATCACTAACCCCATTAATGTTATTTAAGGAAGTATTCAGTCTTCTCTGGACATAAATTCTGTTAATGAGGATTCTAACTTACCTCAAAAATGGAATCCCAACTTAAAGATTCACCACATCTCTGAGGCTAAAGCCTTGACTCTGAAAACTTCTGCCGGTAAAAGTTACACTATGGCAAAACATGCTACACTACTGGTTTGATCCAAGGTTCCCCTGTTAAGTTACTCTTGGACAGTGGAGCCTTTTGCTCTTGTGTTGTTTCAACTTATTTGGAGAAACAAGACCCAAACTGGAAACTGAACTTATTACCAGTCCCTCAGACTAAGTTCAGCAGTTGTGATTCTTATCTCAATGCTGTTGGAGTATGGTCTTCTGATATCATACTCCCTCACTCTAAAGGATCATTCAAGCTGAAAATTGAATTTGTAGTTCTCCAAAATTGAGTATGTGATTACTTTATCCTTGGAAATGATTCTCTTTGCTTGTGTGGTATAGATGTATTCCAAAGTAAGGGTAGATACTTCACTATAGGGGGAGACTGGAACAAGAAGTTCCAAATATGCCATTTCAATGCTCAAACTTCTGATTCAACTTATGAAAAACACTTAGAGAGTTTCAATCAGATATACTTTTCTCAAGCAGCTTTGAATTCCCTGCTCAATGAAGAACAAAAATGGGACATCCTAAAAGTATGCTTTGAAAATCAGAATGCTTTCTGTACCAAGGATCACCCCATTTGTAACATCAAAGGACATGATATGATCCTAACTCTAACCATTAAGCCTCCTTACCCACCTAACCTCAGGAGACCTGCTTACCCTTCTAGTCCAAAATCTAGAGCTGCTCTGGAAACCCATATTCAAGAGTTGGTTGACTTACAAGTCTTAAGGAAAGTAGGACACAATGAACAAGTGGATATCACTACCCCAGTAATTATAGCTTGGCATAATGATAAGTCAAGGATGGTTGGAGATTTCAGAATGCTGAACAACTACACCCAAGCTGATTATTATCCAATTCCAAGGATTGACCATGCTCTGCATAACCTGTCAAAAGCTAAGTACATCACTACCATGGACATGCTGAAAGGTTTTCACCAAATAACTATCAGCCCTGATAGACAGAAATTCATGAGAATTATCCATCATTTGGGAATTTATGAGTATCTATGAATGCCTTTTGGTATAAAAAATGCTCCTTCTCATTTTCAAAGGATGATGGACACATTTCTAGGATTTTTCATCAGACAAGGATGGATGATGGTTTACATTGATGATGTTATCATTTACTCTGATGATTGGGATACCCACCTGCATAAAGTAAGATTAGTCCTCAAAACTATCTCTGCTGTGGGATTAAAAGTATCAATGAAAAAGTGTAACTTTGGTTATGGAGAAGTGAAAGCCTTAGGGCACATTGTCTCTGGATTAACCTTAGCTTCTGACCAAAACAAGATAGCAGCAGTAATGAATAGGCCAATGCCTCAGAATAAAACTGAACTTCTATCTTTTATTAGCTTCTGCAGCTACTATAGGAAGTACTTACCAAATTTTGCTCTTCTAACCAAGTGTCTGTATGAAATTTGCAACAAAACCACCTTGTTTGAAATGACTCATGAAAGATTTAAGAATTATGAGGAACTCAAGATGGCTATGGCTTCAGCTCCAGTACTGATTCAGCCAGACTATTCTAAACCCTTCAAGCTCTATATAGATACCAGTATGGACTGGATAGGAGCTGCATTACACCAGGAAGTCATAGAGAATGACAAACGGGTGGAAAAACCTATACTCTTTATATCCAGACAAGTTAAGGACACTGAGAAAAGGTATGATGCAAGCCAAATGGAATGCCCTGCTTTACTATGGGCTCTGGAGAAACTTCCTTACTACTTAGAAGGCACCAAGTTCACAGTAATTACTGAATGCAATGCTTTCAGGACTTTGATGAACATGAAGACCCCTAGTAGGCACATGTTAAGATGGCAGATAGCCATACAACAGTACAGAGGTCAGATGACCATAGTTCACCAAGCTGGTGCTAAACACCAGAATGCTGATAGTTTGAGCAGGAATGCTTTACCCAATGACCCAAGTAACCCTGATCATGATCCAGAGGATAATGATATCTTCCCTATCCTTAACATTAACATGTTGGATGTTGAAGCTCCTATAATGGGAATCCACATTTGTGAATTGGATGAATCCTTGTTCAACTCAATCAAAGTATCTTACAATTCTGGCATGAAAACTCTGATCACCATTATGGAAAGTACTTCTACACCATCTGAATTGATCAATAGCCTACCTGAACCCCTCTTGAAACCATACAAAGCCAGAAGTTTCACCATATGGGATGGTCTAGTATACTACAGGCATCAACATTGAAGTGTTATAGTCTTAACTAAAAAAGACCTTATCAAACGTGTCCTGGCTGAATGCCATGATAACTGCTCATCAGGTCATTTATCTACTGATAGAACCTTAGATAAGGTTAAACAAAATGCTTGGTGGATCAATTGGAGAGACTCCACTATCCAGTATGTTACTAGTTGTGAAACTTGTCAGAAGTTCAACAGGACCACTGGGAAAAGGTTTGGTCTACTTCAAAAGATTGCTGAACCCAAGAAAAGATGGGAGATCATCAACATGGACTTTGTAACTGGACTGCCTCCGGGAGGAGCCTATTGCTATAACTCAGTCCTAGTCATTGTGGATAGGTTCTCCAAGAAAGCAAAGTTTCTACCTAATCACAAGGAAGACACTGCTATGCAAGTTGCCCTGTTATTTTGGAATAGACTCATTTCTGATGTTGGAGTTTCCAAGGTCATTATCAGTGACAGAGATCCTAAATTCACCTCTGAGTTCTTGAGAATTCTTCATGACATGCTGGGAACCACCTTAGCTTTCTCTAAGGCTTATCACCCTCAGACGGATGGTTTAGCTAAAAGAATGATTCAGACCCTGGAAGACATGCTCAGGAGATTCTGTTGCTTTGGTCTAGAATAAAATAGTTCTGATGGTCATTGCCAGGATTGGGTTAGTCTTTTACCCGCACTGGAGATTGCCGATAACATTAGCAAGCACTCTACCACTAAGGAAGCACCCTACATACTGGAAAGAGGATGGATTCCCAAATTACCCAAGGATAACCTCAATCACCAGCTAACAAATATTCACCCTACATCACTTGATTTCAAAAACATGATAGATGTAGCCAATAAAAACGCTAATAAGTGTGTCCAGGATGCTGTGGAGTATAACCAACAAAGGTGGGATAAAACCCATAATGAGCCTGATTTCAAGATTGGTGATCAAGTCTTAATCTCTACCACCAACTTCACCAACTTAGCTGGAAATAGAAAGCTTAGACCGGCTTTTCACCAATAATAAACTTCATGGAAAGAATTCTGTGGAAGTAATCCTTAGTGATGAGCTTCCTAGAAAACACCCAGTCTTCCCAGTAACTCTCATCAAACACTACCACCCAAGGAATGGAGAATATACTCCTTCACCTGAAATACCTGTTGCAGAAGAGCCTGAAAAAGACAAAGGAAAAATTAGCAAGATCCTTAAAGATAAAAAAGAAAGGATCAATGGAAAAGATGTCAGACTCTACCTAGTTAGATACAAGGGAGAATCAGCTGATAAGGAGGAATGGTTGCCTGAACACAATATCCTGTCACACAACCACCCCACGTACTATAGGGCAATTCTTAGATGATTGTGAGCGCGGAGGAATGCTGAGTGCGAGGGCAAGTGCGAATAGCAAGGCTTAGTTGCGAAGTGCGAACTTAGTTATGCCACTCGACAAACGGCGAGAGGAATGGAGTGTGTTCCAAGGAGGGAAACTCAACCTGAGTCCAATGTGATAACTAGGTTGTAGCAAAATGTGAGAACGTATGAAATTAACTAACTGAGGAGACAATCATCAGGCAAGGGGGTAGCCCTTATATGGTAATCCAAAGTGACTAGATACAACCTGGTGGTGAGCTAACTACAGTTGAAGGTGGTGAGGCAATGAATGACAGGAATGGGATAGGAAATAAAGCAGTAGTATAATTATATCCAAGGTCATGGCATAGGTGTGAGACAATAGAATCTGAGTGTACAAATGTATGCTGAATTGGGACAGGAGCGAGTGACGTTGAAGGTAATACAAGTGAGAAGTAATAGTGTATGCAGGGTAAGGACTAGTCCAATTGCAAACTGTACAGTAATGATGGCTTAGTTAGACGTAGATGCAAACTAAGAAACAGTGTGTGACCAAAGATGGAAGTCCAAGGCTGTTGATTGCCCAGGGAAGGAGATTGGATCTCATAATGGATGGCCGACCAGTATGGAGTTAACCACAAATTTTGCAAGTATATACTGAGTTGGTTGCCAAGATTGAAAGGTCAAGGCAAGCCAGAGGAAGTAGTGGATTGCACCATTGATGTTGTGCTTTATTTGTGTCACACTTATAGACTGAGGTAGATGGTACTGAGGAGAGGACATGTCAAAGTGATGAAGACAATAATTCCTAAGTGCAAGGCGTGACAGTTGCCCGGGTATAAAGACGCAAGCTCCTGCAAGCGTTCAGATACATTTTCGCAATGATTTCAAGTTGTTAATAAATACTATATACCCTTTACTTATTATTTAATTCATTACTCGTTAGACTTATAAATTATATAAAATGTTGTCATCATCGTCCCGCTGTTGCAAAAACTGTATCTGTCAAAACAAGCAATGTGTCCCCAGTACTGCCGTCCAAGGCCTTGGAGGCAAGTGCGAGCAATGTTGTCTCCGCAAGGTTGCATGTAATTTCCCTATAAATATTGAGTTGACTGTTGATGGTTCCACAGAGTCATCAAGGGAGATGCGGAGTTGTAGGTCTGCGCCAAGGGTTAATTACAAAATACCACCATTGCCGGAGATCAAATACTTGGGTACTTGAGTTCCTGGTGAGTACTAATCGGGACTGACTAATGATAATAAAGATAGTAACTAAATTTTGCTCTTCTGGCTAGTGTTGCCCCGTTTCCAAAGATACACCACAAACACACCACCTCCACCACCACCTTACTGGGGTCCGCCGACTGAACTTCCGGGGGCCCAGATGAATGCCAAGGTGTGAGATGAAGTACCCGGTGCAGAACCGGTTGGGGTCATAACCAAGGAAGCAAGGGAGGAAGAAAGGAACAAAGCGTAAAGAGAATTGGGAGATGGAGAAGATGGAGTCGGAAATAGAGGAAGAGGGGGAACGGAGCAAGAAGAGGCTATAATGGAAGAAGTGGGAGAAGGAAATGGAGATGGAAGGGATGGAGTAGATGGAAAAGAAGGAATGGAGGGCCAAGGCAAAGCGGATCCGTTGGGAGTTGTAGGACCGGTCAAAACTGATGCAAGGCGGCTGACGGGCAACATTGGAGAAGGTTTGTTGGGAGGCCAGCGGAAGAGAGCATACAAACAGCTCTTGGAGGAAGGTGGATGGAATGCTTGGCCAAAGCAAGCTTGAATTGCAAGGTGCAAGGAAATATTCAAGAGGCCCATTGTAACAGAGGTGCTGGTTCTCCAAAGGATGTCAGCACTGATCAATGATGAAGACATGGATACCTTTCAATCCATGGTTGCAGAGTTGACTGCAAATTGGGAGGATTCAGAGAAAGAAGTAAAAGAAACTTTGTAACTTATTTATTATAAATATATATATATATATATATATATATTTTTATAATTATTTTTGAATAAGGAATGAAATTTCATTTTGTAGGAATGAGAGGGGGATGAGAAGAGGAAATAAAATGGTGAGATGAAGGGGTTGACTGTTGGAATGATGATGTGGAATGGAATGGGGTTAGATGAGATGGAATGTGGAATGGAATGGGATTGGATGGGATGGAATGGGGAATGGAATGGGATTGGATGAAATGGAATGTGGAATGGAATGGGATTGGATGGGATGGAAAGTGGAATGAAACAGAATTGGATGAGATGGAATGTGGAATGAAATGGAATTGGATGGGATGGAGTCATGATTTTCAAGGTTTGCAAGGGTAGCTTGCATGGAAATCTCAAATCAGATCTGGAGAGTTGCAAAGGTGATGGGCTGGTTCCCACAAGGTGCAATCTTTGTTGGACTGGAAGCCAGACCACTCAACAAGGTATTGAAGTTTTCCTTTGCATAACATGGAATCCAGAATAGGGCTTACTTCCCACTCTTGATGATTGAGGACAGTGACTGGTTTGGGAGGGGGATGAGTCTTGCCCAGGTATAGGACTCAAGCTGGCTCTAGGAGAGAAACATGAAAGACCAGGTGGATACCTTTCCATTTTGCAGGTAAAGTAAGTTTAAAGGCGTTAGGGGATATGACTGATTCTATTTTAAAGGGGCCAAGCTTTCTTTTGGAGAGTTTGCAAGTTGGGCAAGTGCTGCAAATGTTGCAAGCATTGAGCCATACTTGATCTCCTACTGCAAAGGTTGGAGCCGTAGTGCAAGATTGGTCTGCTTGCTCCTTATAGCGCTGGTTCACTTCTTTGAGGTTGGTTCAAAGTTGCAATTGAAGGGATTGAATTTGTTCCAGGTAATTGGTAGCAGGTTGAGAAGGTGCTACGTGAAGGGAAGAGAAAGTTGGGTTTCTACCATAAAGAGTTTTGAAGGGCGACTGTTTGGTGGAGGAATGAGTGGAGTTGTTGTAGGCAAATTCGGCTAGTGGGAGCCATTGCAACCAGTTTTCTTGTTGATAGGCAACATACATTCAAAGATATTGTTTGAGAATCTGATTAATTTGCTTGGTTTGCCCATACGCCGTTGATAAATTGCGAGTAATCTTCAAATGTTGGCATAGCAAGGTCCAGAAGCTTGAGACAAACAGAGATCCACAATCACTAACTACATTATCAGGGAGACCATGTTTTGAAAATACATATTTTATGAACAAGTTAGCTAAGTCTTCTGAAGAGGCCGTCACATTACTGTGCAGAAATAAAGCCATCTTTGAGAAGCGATCTACTATTACTAGAATAGCATCATATCCACTAGAAAAAGGTAATTGAGAGATGAAATCCATAGAAAGCAAGTGCCAAGGACAAGGCAGAATCGGAAGTGGCTGGAGAAGCCCACACTTCCGGTGTTTTGAGGACTTGTTACGATTGCAATCATAGCACGCGCTAGCATAGTCTTTTACTTCTTTGGTCATACCAAGCCAGTAGAAGTCTTGTGCAATCAATTGGTAGGTTTTATCCTGCCCATGATGACCAGCAAGCGGAGAATCGTGCCGTGACTTGAAGATACTAACTTAATGCAAGAATTGTCTGGTACTACTATACGATTATCATAGACTAAAAAGTCATTATCATCAATACTGTAACTACTATCTAATAAGTTTGCACTTTTGCAAAGTTTGATGCACTTGGGATTGACGCGTTGAGCTTGTCGGAGTTTGGAAGCCAAATCTCGTAAGTGAGCAATGATCAAACTGAGTTGGGCAGATTGGGTTGAGAAGAGTGTCCTAATGTTTTCAGGGTTGTTTTTGGCAAAGGTGATCCCCCCCCTGGGTAAACGTCATCCCAAAGTGATACAGCATCAGTGACTACCGCTTGTTTCCCAGGGAGGTACGTGATTGTAAAGTGGAACTTGGAGAGGTATTTGGCCCATTGTGCCTGTCTATGTGTGGGGACTTTTGAGCTCATAAAATACTTTAAAGAATTATGATCAGTTAAAACCTCAAAGGATTCTCTAAGGCTCAAAAGGTATGAACGCCATTTCTTTAAGCAATAAACAATTGCAAGAAGTTCCTTGTCATGAATCTCATAGTTAAGCTCTGCAGCAAGGAACTTGCAAGACTCAAAAGCTACGGGATGAAAGAGAGAAGTGGAGGAAGAGAACTGCGAGATTACTCCTGCAATCGCATAGTCGCTTGCGTCTGTTTTGACAATAGTGCGAGCTAGCTTGTTGAAATGGGCTAGCATTGGAGCAGTGGTGAATGCTTCCTTCAGAGCTTCAAACTCCAAAGCAGCTTGTTTGGTAAAAACAAAAGGAGTTTCTTCTTGAAGAAGGTTAGTAAGATTCACCGTTTTTTTGGTGTAACGCTGAATGAACCTTCTATAAAAATTACTGAAACCAAGGAAAACTTGAAGGGATTTAATAGAAGAAGGTGGGGGCCAGTCCAATATGCGTTCTCTTTTGGCTGGGTCCATCAATAGTCCTTGCTGCAAGACTACAACACCTAGAAACCAAAGAGAAGAGGAATGGAATTTGCACTTAGAGGCTTTTGCAAACAGGTCATTCTTGCAAAGTTGCTGCAGCACCTCTTGCACATGTGCTATGTGATCTTCAAGGTTCCTCAAGTAGACTAGTATATCATCTAGATATACCACAAGGTATTTACCTACAAGATCGGAGAAAATGTCGTTGACAAAATGTTGAAAAGTGGAAGGAGCGTTACAGAGGCCAAAAGGCATGACGGTATACTCATAACTGCCAAACTGGGTTCTCATCGCGGTCAAATAATCATGACCTTTCATAATGCAAATTAGGTTTTAGGCACCTCGAAGGTCTAACTTCAAGAAATAAGCAGCTCCATGGAAGAGGGTGAGGAGATGTGACATAGGCGGCACTGGATAGGAATTCTTCCGGGTTACCTGGTTCAGTTTCCTGTAGTCAACACAAAGGCAAAGTCCACCATCCTTTTTTGGAACAAATAGGACAGGTGATCCGGTATTTGCATTGCTTGGTCAAAGAAATCCTTTTGCTACATTTTCCGCAATGTAGTCTTGAAGCGCAATTGATTCTTGCGTTGAGAGAGAGTAAACTGGTCCTGGTGCCGGAGGTGGGCCAGTAAGTTTGAGCTTGTGATTATAAGAACGGGATGGAGGCAGTTTATCTGCTCTTGCAGCTGAGAAGACATCAGCAAAGTCATGATAAACTGAAGGTAACAACTCTCAAATGATTTCTAAATCTTCAATCTTGTCATCTTTGAGCACCGGATTTGAGGTGCTTGCATGGTGCAAGAGGATTAGGGAGCTCAAAATACACCGTTTGGTTGGTGTCTGTTTCTTTTTGGAGGAACAGGAAAGAGGTAAGCTGGATAGGTAAGCAATAACTCCTAAATCTGAAGAGGGAATTTGGGAATGGAGGTCAGGATATTGCAAATCTCCTGGCGGAAAAGTGTCATCCAACTCAATGACAGTGTAAGTTATGCTGTTTGATTCCTGTTCAATGGAAAGATTAGCATTCTGGGGGTGCAAGGTTCAAAGGTTAATTACTCCTTCTTCCCAATTCACATCTGGATTCCAGTAAACTAGGAAATCATGGCCTAGAATGGTATCATCCATTCTGGGTATAGCCAAGACAAATAAATCCCATTTGAAGCTGGGGAAATTGGAGAATGCAAAGGTCCATTTTGCCTTTTGGGAAACCCAATAAGACGGTTCAGTCGCACTACTTACTAAATAGATAGGAAATTTATCTATCTTGGAATGCGTAAGATTTTTGGAAGTGGCAAAAGATTCACTGATGAAGGAAACATTAGCGCCGGAGTCAAGTAAGACTCAATAAGGGGTGTTGTTGGAATGGAATAGGATAAATCTTAAACTAGGAGCACCTAGTGACTTGCAAGTGCAAAGATTTACTCGCGGTGATTTAGATAATGTTTAGTTTTCCTTGAAAGTATCAGAAAAACTACAAGCTAATTTTTTGACTGCTTAGCCTCTTCATGCGCTAACCGCTTTGCACAACTGTCAAAATCATGTTTTCCTCCACAATACATACACAGCCCATTCTTCTCCCTCCGTAACCGTTCCTTGTTTGGTAGCATCCCGGTTTCTTTGTCCAAGAACTTCGGAGTTTTGGTGACGGTTTTCCCTTTTTAGTTGGAGTTCAAAGTTGGGTTTGGTTTGGATGGTTTTGGGTTCCTTGCGTTTTGCTTTGAGGAGTCATCCACCCTCGGAGCCAAGGTGGATGGTCCATGGTTGTTTTGCCAAGAGTGATTCTTGTCGTGATAGCCATTATCAAGCTCAATCACTCAATCAATTAGCTGCTGGAGCAAGGTTGTCTTATGACCCCCAACTGCAAGCTGTTCAATTAAGTGTGCCGTTAGTCCCTTTTGGAAATGGAATAGAAGAGTGGCCTTGTTCCACTGGATGCAAGACTGCAAGGTTTGAAAATGAGAAATATAAATGGAAGCTCTACTATTTTACTTCATAACTAGACTATTAAGTTTGTATTCGGCATTTCAAACTTCATTGGGGTCGCCAAACAGGGTGAACAGTTGTTGCTCAAACCTGTCCTAGTTTTTGAGAATACACGTGGGACTGTTGTTGGACAAAAGTTCAAGGTACGGTTCAAACCACTGCAAGGCTCTACCTCCTAAGAAGGATGAAGAATACATAGCTTTATGCCTATTGGAAGGGAAATTGTTGAAGTCGTTTGAAAAGATGATTTTACAAGACTGTAGGTAGGATCTAAGCTTATGAGGGTGTTCTCCCATAAAGTGATTGGGTTGTTTCATGCCCGGAGTGCAAAAGCTAGGAGTACTCGGACTAGATTGCTGGGCACCATGAGTGAGGGCCTGGATCAATGTTGAAAGCAGGGTTGAAGCATTGGGCTTGGGAGCAGTAGTGCGAACCCCTGGTCTACCACAAGTCAAGGTTTCATTGGAAGAATGGTTGGAATTGGTGAATTCCGCAAGAGGGTCCGTTGGAACATCCCTTGGAGGAGTCCAAGGATCATCAAGGGGTTCAAAAGATGGCACTTTAGAAGAAGGAACGGGATCTAAGGGTTGTTGGGCCCGAGGAGCGCTGGTTCTCCCTACCCAATGGATATCATCATTGTAAGGGGCAAGGGAAGTGTTCCCGGTTGAGCAAGTACATGACATTGAGAAAAAGGAAGTCTACTACAGGTTGGCAAGCTACAATAGATGAGTTGAGTTAGTTCATTTACTGTCACATGACCACCCCACATACTATAGGGCAATTCTTAGATGATTGTGAGCGCAGAGGAACGCTGAGTGCAAGGGCAAGTGCAAATAGCAAGGCTTAGTTGCAAAGTGAAAACTTAGTTATTCCACTCAACAAACGGCAAGAGGAATGGAGTGTGTTCCAAGGGGGGAAGCTCAACCTGAGTCCAATGTGATGACTAGGTTGTAGCAAAATGTGAGAACGTATGAAATTAACTAACTGAGGAGACAATCATCAGGCAAGGGGGTAGCCCTTATAAGGTAATCCAAAGTGACTAGATAAAACCTGGTGGTGAGCTAACTACAGTGGAAGGTGGTGAGGCAATGAATGACAGGAATGGGATAGGAAATAAAGCAGTAGTACAATCTTATGTGAGGTCATGGCAAAGGTGCAAGACAATAGAATCTGAGCGTACAAATGTATGATGAATTGGGAAAGGAGCAAGTGACGTTGAAGGTAATACAAGTGAGAAGTAATAGTGTATGCAGGGTAAGGACTAGTCCAATTGCAAACTGTACAGTAATGATGGCTTAGTTAGAGGTAGATGCAAACTAACAAACAGTGCGTGACCAAAGATGGAAGTCCAAGGCTGTTGATTGGCCAGGGAAGGAGATTGGATCTCATAATGGATGGCCAACCGGTATGGAGTTAACCGCAAAGTTCGCAAGTATATAATGAGTTGGTCGCCAAGATTGGAAGGTCAACGCGAGCCAGAGGAAGTAGCGTATTGCACCATTGATGTTGTGCTTTATTTGTGTCACCCTTATAGACTGAGGTAGATGGTACTGAGGAGAGGACATGTCGAAGTGATGAAGACAATAATTCCTAAGTGCAAGGCGTGACATATCCCTGATGGACCCATACACCTAAGGAACTACAGTGCCAGCAAAAGGCATTGACCCAGAATTTTTTTTCAGATATAGACATATCTTGCAGTGGGGGAATGTCAGCTTGCTACTATATACAGAGCAAAACTGTCAAAATAGTAACACAAACTTTGAAAAATAAGAATACCTCAGTTAACAAAGTAAGGATTGAGAAATCCATAAATATTATTACATGAATGGATTCCTCACCCAAAATTAGGTAGGGTCACTCACTGACCCCACCCTTGAATTCCAAGTCCTTACATTTTTAAAATAATTAAAAAGAAAAGTACTAAAAATTACGACACCTGTATGGCACTTTTTGGCCATTCTAACATTTCACACGTATTGTCACGTATAGGTTTTAAACTAAAAATCACTCAGAATTGAGGTGTTGTGTATATTTTAGGAGTTACACGCGGAAATGTGTTATGTCACAATTCCCGCGCCCAGCCCCGCATCATTACATACCCCTACGTACTTGGAGTAGAAGTTTCCCCCGTACTAGAGACCCGCAGGGAGCTTATTCTTCCACGCACGCAGCGCATCCTACCCTGCCCGCATCTGTACTGACTGATCCCCGCATCTGGATTGGTTGTGACTAATCTGACAACAAGGTACCGCTCAGAAGAGCTACAACCTAGTTAGGGTTGCCTGGCATATGTAACAAGTTGAGATATGCATTATTAATATTCTCAAAAGATCAAAACTTAAATGAAATTAATAAAAATTAAGTTTAGAACATTTTTTAATAATAAATCAAAGAACAAGGATTACCACATAAATCATTGACTCTGCTCTTTGAAGACCACAAAACACTACAAGGAGTGTTCATAAAAATTATTAAAAATTATCTACATGATCAGCAGATGATGGAAAATCAGTAAACCACCACATCCGTTCACTTCAAAGCAATACTAATAGTACAAATGAAGGATGAGTGCAGAATGATCAAATTTACACCATAACAGATTAACAGATCCTGTGGCTAAAATAGTGCAGAAATCCAGCAGATCTAAGGTCAGCTGATGGAAAGCACCAAGTGGACGTGCTAATCATGCTTTGACTGGCTTTCCAGCCTCAGCCCATGAGCAGAACTCTCTCTATGCGCCCTGAGAAGCTTAAAATCACCCCAAAAGGGTATTTATACAGACCTCTTTGGATCCATTATTCCATCATCAGTTTACCAGGAATTGTTATTATCAATCAGACATTGTGTCATTGTTAGTCTAGTTCTTATGAAGACTCTAAGAAAGTGATTTATTACCAAGTCTGTAGTATCATTATTTATTTCTTAAAACCAATCAACCCTTGAAGTTTAGTCAAGCAATCCACCCCATCTGCTCTGAAACCCTTCCTATTATTGCAGGATTTTTGTGGTAAAGTGCTCAGAGTGAGCTTTTATCTTCCTGTCTTGTCCATTGTGCTGTTATGTTGGCCATTATTGGAATAAGCCCTTTCTAAGGCACCCATCCGCATTCCAAGGTTCTTAAACTGCCTAAGGAGGCCCCTTGAAGAGAGGTTGCTTTGTCTGTAAAGACCCCCAGTAGTATAATACTGTGGCCCCTCTTTTATATACATATTGAAAACCTTTTATTACCAAACCAATTAAACCTTGCAGCTGCTCTTATTATATTATTTATTTGAGCCTCTAAGCATTTATTTTTGGAATAATTTCATATATCACATATATTGTCACATATAGGTTTCACACCTAAAATTTAGTCAGAATTGAGGTGTTGTGGATATTTTAGGAGTTACACATGAAAATGTGTTATGTCACAATTCCCACGTGCAGCCCTGCATTCCTATACAACCCCTACTCATCAAATTTCTGCGTACAGAAGTCCTGCACGCAGCCAATGTTTCCACGCACGCAGGGGATATTACCCCGTGTGCATCTGAATGGACTGATCCCTGCGTCAGGATCAGTTGTAACAAATCTGACAGCAGGTACCACTCACAGGGGCTAAAAACTAGTAGGGTTTACCTGGCATATGTAATTAGGGGAAATATGCATTAAAAATGATCTAAAACACTTGAAAACTAAATCAAAATATTATATAATTAATTTAAAAATATTTTAAATAATAAATCAAATATTGAAGGTTACCCCAAAACGGACAGATCCTAATCTTTGAAAATCACAAAAAACTACAAGGAGTGGCCATAAAAAATTATTAAAAACTACCTACGTGCTCATCAGTTGTTGGAAAACCAATGAATATCCACATCTGTCTACTTTAAACCAATATTAATAGCACAAATAAAGGATAAGTGCAGAATGATCAGAATTATGCCATTAACAGATTGACAGATCCTGTGGCTAAAATAGTACAGAAATCCAGCAGATTTGAGTAAATCTGATTGAAAGCACCAATTGGAAATGCTAAAGTGGCCCTTACTAGCCTAACAGCCTCTGCCCACGAGCAGAACCCTCTTTATGCGCCCTGAGAATCTAATTATCACCCTGAAAGATATTTATCCAGACCTCTTTGGATCCATTATTCCCCATCAGTTTTACCAGGAATTTATCATTATCAATCAGACAACCTTCAATTGTTGATCAAGTGCTTATCAAGAGATAAGCAAGTGATTCATTACTTAGTCTGCAGGATTATTATTATTTCTAAAAAAAAAAATCAACCTGATTCATTAAAGTCTAGTCAAGAAATTAACCCCAGCTTCCTGAAACCCTTTACCTGAATCTTTGCAGGCTTTCTGTGGAATTATTTCTCAGAGTAAGTGTTTCCATTCCTGCCTTGGCGATTGTTCTGTTTTCCCTGGCCATATCAGTGGATAAGTCCTTATAAGGCACCCATTATTCATTCCAAGGTTCTTAAACTGCCTAAGGAGGCCCCTTGAAGAGAGTTTGTCTGTATGTAAAGATCCCCAGTAGTATAAAACTGTGACCCCTCTTTTTATAACAAATTGAAAACCCTTTTAACAAAAACAATTAAAACTTGCACCAGCTCTTAAACATATCTTTTATTTGAGATTTTTAAGTGTTTAACTTTGGAATATTATTATTATTATTATTCCATTATTTTTATCACTCTCTGTAGCTAAAGGACTGCAACATTCCTGGTATCAGAGACCTGACAGTTGAGGACACCTCTTCCCATAAAATGCCAAAGAAGGATTCCATTTCCATATACAAAGGAAGAACTGCTCCTTGACAAAAGATGATTTCATAAGGTGAGTAGCCAGTGGTCTGTTTGGTTGAGATTTGATCAGAGAAGATAACAAGAGGAAGTAATTTGCCACAATTCTTGCCACTTTCACCAGAAAGTTTTAGGAGTGCAGCCTTCAAAGGAGCATGGCCTTGTTCCACCATGCCTTGAACTTCAGGATAATAAAAAGTAGTAACTCTATCTTTTCAAGGAAGAGATTGGATAATTTCAGCAAGTTTTCCACCAAATTCAGAGCCACTTCCAGTAGAGTAAGATTGGGCCAAGCTGTAATGCATTGTCCAAGTCTCATAGAGGAAGGCTGCCACTGATTCCAAGCTAGGATTCTTAATAAATTTTGCTTCAACCCATCCAGAAAAATCATCTCTAGCCACAATGAGGTACTTAGCACTGCCTGCCTTAATGTCAACCACATCCATAGCAATCCTTCCAAAGACAGTGGAATCCCCAGTAGGATAATGGATTTCTGCTGGACGCCTAAGATCTTGTTTTTGAAAAACTTCACAACTCTTGCACCATTGAGAGACAGATTTCTTCAGAGATGGCCACCAGAATCTTTTCAAAAATGGTTGATAAGTTTTGGTTTCCCCACAATGACCCAGACCTTCATGGAGACTTTCAAGGATAGAATCTTGTTTAGAAGGGATAGTAACAACAATAAGAGCACAATTTTTCCCTCTTTTCATAATCCTAGAGCCTTGTACAAAGAAATTAGATCACTTTCTTCGAAGGTATCAAAATTATTTGGCAGAGAGATCTGGAGGTTTTTGGATAGTTGAAAGGTACTGTTCTAGTTTAAGCCAGAAGCCTTACTGGAAGCCAGAATAATCCTGGAAGAGACTGAAAAAACAGATTGAATTAAAGGTTCTTCCTCATTGAAATCTATTCCAACATCATATTTGTCATCACCAAGAGGACTTTGGGATGAAACATCAGGCATGGTGAAAGATTTTCCAGGCAGATGAAAAATATCAAAAGAGAAAATCCGGAAAAAGGCCACCCAATGAGTCATAGGAGCATTGATCTTTTCAATGATGGATTGATATTTGACCTGTAATTCAAAATTTTGCCCCACAGGACAGTTTGGAGCTTCTTCATCATTTGAGACACACCACAGTGTTCCAGTTTTGGTTGAGATTATCTGGATTCTACATCTTAAAATAACAAAGATTCATAGAGAGCAGGATGGTCCCAACCATTTTCATCTCCCTGAGTAAGAACAGCCGCAACAGATTGATAACTAGAATCAACAGAAAGCTTGATCTTGCCAGCTGCAGGTCCATAAGCAATCTTTTTCAAAACTATGTCTTTACCAACAATCATTTTAATCAACTGAAAAAAATGTTCACACTCTTGGTTCCAAATCCATTCAGTATCTTTCCTGGTTAGACAAAGCAAGGGTGAAAAGATTTGGGATTAAGATGGAATAAAGATTCATACATATGTTAAAACACCTAGAAAACCTCTGACTTCAGTTGGATTGATTTGAGTGGGCCAAGAGATGATCTTTTTGAATTTGGTTAGTGCCATCCTTCTTCCTTCCTTGCAGACCACATGAACAACAATTTCCAGATCAGGGACACAAGCAGCCACTTGGGATCCAGAGACAGTAAGGCCAGATTCCTCAATTGAAAACAGAATACTTTCCAAAGTAGTAGCATATTCCCAGATGAATTGAAAAATTCCTGAGTGCCAGGTTAAGAGCTCATTATCATAGTGAGAAATTGAACCTTTAATTCCGCCATTTTAAATAAAGATACCAGCATGATCAGGGATTTCATCCTGGAGGATCCACATCATCTGAGACTGATAGACTGCAACCAAATTAGTGGCACCTTGAGGCAATTTAGTAAGTTGAAATTGACCAAGAGGTGCATCCAAAGTAGTGAGAGGGCAAGAGATAGGATTTAAGGATTGTTTGTCATAGCCAACCATAATTTCCCCCAGATCATAGCAAGCCCTCCCAGAGAAAGATTCATGAAATTCTTGAGTGGCAGGAGGAACACCAGAGTCTTTATTAGTAACTTTGTTAAGATGTTAAAGATCATGAACTATTCTAAGTTTACCATTACTCTTGAGGACACAGAAGACATGGCTGGAATAACTAGAAGTTGACGATTCACACAGAAAATTAAAAACATGTTTGCAGACCAACATGATAAATTTGTTGACTTGAGCAGCAGGTATTGGGATCTTTTTCTTTTGCCAAGGATCAATTTCAACCACAGGGATGATATAAGGAATACCATAGGATTATTTCAAGGGACCTCTCTCTTCTTCACAGAAAGCAATAGATTCTTCCCTTAGAGATAGAAGATTTTTGATCACATTTAACTCATCAGGAAGAAGCCATCCATCTGGACCAAAGTTGACCACTTTCAGACATTCTTCAGTGACAAAACCATTAGGCACAAAGGAACCATTAAGAGATTTAGATAAACCACAGTAAGGATTGTGGGATAAGGGAGGACACTTAAGCAGATGATTGAGGTTGAGAGGCATTTTCTTGTTGGACATTTTTTGAAACTGGCTTATACTTGGTAGCCAAAAGGTGAAGTTCTTGTTTCCTCCAAGAGTTGACCAGAAAAACTTGATTGCAAAAACTGAGACCAAGTTCCAACATCCTCCATGTCCAATGTTCTGCAATATCCTTGAAGGGTGCCTTTTTGATAAAGAGAGAACCCAGAGGTGATATGTTGCTCACATGTGTGGCACTAGGTAGGGTTTCAAAAACAATGGTAGCAGATTTCCCTGGTGGTGCACAATTAGGAGGAATTACTTCTACCCCAAATTGCCTCCACTGAATCCCATATTCCTCCATAACAAAAATACTAAGAATAGAATTGAGGTCAGGATCTAGTTTATACTCATTGCGGAGATTCAAACAAGAACTGAGAGGAGATTGATCAGGCCTAAAAGTACAAGGAAAAGAATACATAAAAGACCCAGATAGAGAAGAAATATTTTTGGAATTTTCTATTTTGGATGTTTTTGATTTTTAATACTTTCCAGATCAGAAGAAAATGATGAGAAAAAAGAGAAATAAGCCTCAGGGATGAGTTTTGATCCTTGAGTTGAATTCCGCGGCTGAGAAGCACTAAAACTCTCAGTAGGATCAACTATTCCCATAAAAAATGATAGGAATTTGAATTATCCTTCTGTTTCCCCTTTAAAGACAATTTAGGAGGATGACCAGGGAAATCTCTTTTCAAACAACCAGAATCCAAAGAAAAAAGCGTAACTTTAATTTTTCTACCATTAGCATCAGGGAGGAGAATTCTCTCCCCAACTTGATCAGAAAACATCAGGGTAGGACCAAAATCCATTAAGAAGGGTCAACCCAAGATCATAGGTCCTTCCAAACGTGTGATCCAAGAATGACAAGTTCCAATTATATTTTGACCAATTCTAACTGGGACATCTTCAGCAATAACAACCAATTCACAAGATTGATTCCCTATCCCATAAACCACAGAATTGAAGCTGACCCTAGGGCTGATTTTGAGTTTTCAGGCCATAAAATCCAAAATTAAGTTGAGCTGAGATCCAGAATCCACAAGAGTAGAGACATTTTTAGCTGAATCACCAAGATAACAGGGGAGAAAAACAAGAGGACAGGAGGAAAGGTTGGGCTTTGATGGGGGATTTGTTCCACCAGAGTCCTCCATCAAAGTGCCAGAGGAGACCTTTAATTCATCAGGACCAATCTCTACACGTTGAAAAGAGACCCATTTCTTCATTCCTTCAGCAACAGATGGAGAGATTGACAGTAGTTCAGCCACAGATAGATCAGTAATTTGATCTGAAATTTTCTTCAATACCCCTTCCACAGCATTGGGGTGGTCCTTTCAAATTCCCCTTTCAAACCAAACTTTGGGCTGGGTGGAGGGAGGAAGTTCAAGTGAAGCAGGAACTAAGATGGGATCAGAAGGTTGAAGCAATTTAGATGAAAGAGGAGGATCAGAGTGATCTTGGAACCTTTCCATGAGTGCTTCCTTTTCCACCTCCATATCTTCTACATCAGAGGAAGGAGGCTCAGGTGAGGATTGAATTTTAACCAGTTTTTGAAGAATTGAAGTTGGAAAAGAGGGAGCCTTATGAGGTTTGGGTTCCTCATGTTGTTTCCTAGCTGGATAGGAGTGATAAGCCCCAGAAAGACTGGGGGAGGAGACGGCTGGAGGATACCAAGGTTGAAGGGTACCACAGGATGATTGGAAATCAAAAGAAGATAAAGATTGCTTCTTAGGAGGTGGTGGCTGATAAGAGGCCACCACATGACAAATAGGGAAAGATTAATCAAAAGGGATCAAAGCACCATTAGGAAGCAATAAATTGTTCCCCTTCTGCTCCACCAAATTTTCCTCTTTATACTTCTGGAGTTCAAGAAATTGTCCAGTCCCATGGCCTTCCCTATGACAGTAGTAACAGACCAGAGTGGATTTAGGAACAGAGTTAGAAGGTTTGGGAGTAGCAAGAGAAGAAATATTTTGATCAATTTTGTTCTCAAAATCTTGGAGTAGCTTAGTGATCTCATTGATAGTGGTCATTTCCTTATTGGACTGAGGATGAGGTTTTGGCCTGCAATCTGCCTCCATCTTATTCATGATTTTTTTAGATTCTTTGAAAGAAGTCGCATGAACTGGTTCAGTGTTTCTAGTTTTTTTGAAGTTTAAAGGAGTTTGACCTTTCATAACTTCATCCAAATTACCCCTAAGGACAAGGAAAGCAGGGAGGTTGAATCAATTATCCCTGGTGGTGATCATTGATCCAGACTTGACCATTTCATCCCTAATCCTTTCCTGCACTGCTAGTGAAAAAGATTAGAAAAATGGAACTCTACCTTTTTCCACTGTATCAATGTGATCATTTCAGATAATATAGTTCTGGGTTTGGTCCCAAAACTTCCTAAAAGACTGATAGCCTGAGGCTGAAGAGACACCACCATGTGAGATCCATTGAGAGAAAAGATCATCCAAGTCCTGCAAATTAAATCAAGCTACATCTATTTTACCCCAATATGCCAACATTGCCTCCCTTAGAAGCATCCAGTTGTGATATTCAAATCTCTCAAACAACTTGATTACTTCCATGACTTCAGCAGAGGAGATAAAGAATTTTAACTGATAGGCCATATTGTATTCACTTGGCCCATCCACTTCAGCAGCTGTTTCTAAAGATTCCAAGAACCATTCAACATTTACCCCATTCAAACCTAAGTTCTTGTTCTGAGGTTTGATCTTGACCATCCTAGGTTGAGCAGAGGTGATGGGAGTAACAGAAGATGTCAGCTTGCTACTATATACAGAGCAAAACTGTCAAAATAGTAACACAAACTTTGAAAAATAAGAATACCTCAATTAACAAAGTAAGGATTGAGAAATCCATAAATATTATTACATGAATGGATTCCTCACCCAAAATTAGGTAGGGTCACTCACTGACCCCACCCTTGAATTCCAAGTCCTTATATTTTTAAAATAATTAAAAAGAAAATTACTAAAAATTACGACACCTGTATGGCACTTTTTGGCCATTCTAACATTTCACACGTATTGTCACGTATAGGTTTTAAACTAAAAATCACTCAGAATTGAGGTGTTGTGTATATTTTAGGAGTTACACGCGGAAATGTGTTATGTCACAATTCCCGCGCCCAGCCCCGCATCATTACATAACCCTACGTACTAGTAGCAGCAGGATCCTGCCTACTAGAGACCTGCCCGCAGCTGATTCTTCCACGCACGCAGCGGATCCTACCCCGCGCGCATCTGTACTAACTGATCCCCGTGCCTGGATCAGTCATGACTAATCTGACAACCAGGTACCGCTCAGAAGAACTACAACCTAGTTAGGGTTGCCTAGTATATGTAACAAACAGACATATGCATTACTAATGATCTAAAAAGATCAAAACTTAAATAAAATTAATGAAAATTAAGTTTTAAACATTTTTTAATAATAAATCAAAGATCAAGGACTACCACGTAAATCACTGATCTTGATCTTTGAAGACCACGAAACACTACAAGAAGTGTTCATAAAAATGATTAAAAATTATCTACATGATCAGCAGATAATGGAAAATCAGTGAACATCCACATCTGCACGCTTCAAAGCAATATCAATAGTAAAAATGAAGGATGAGTACAGAATGATCAAATTTACGCTATAACAGATTAACAGATCCTGTGGCTAAAATAGTACAGAAATCCAGCAGATCAAAGGACAGCTGGTTGACAGCACCAAGTGGATGTGCTAATCTTTCCCTGACTGGCTTGCCAGCCTCAGCCCACAAGCAGAACCCTCTCTACGTGCCCTGAGAAGACCAAAATCACCCCAAAAAGGTATTTATACAGACCTCTTTGGATCCATTATTCCATAAGTTAATCAGTTACCAGGAATTATTTATTATCAATCAGAAACCGTTTCATTGTTAATCAAGTGATTATATGAAGATAAGCAAGTGATTTATGACTTAGTCTGTAGTAGTATTATTTACCTTTATAAACCAATCAACCATTGAAGTTTAGTCAAGCAATCTACCCCATCTGCTCTGAAACCCTTCCAATTATTCCAGGATTTTCGTGTTAAAGTGCTCAGAGTGAGTGTTACCCTTCCTGTCTAGGCCATTTGTGCTGTTAAGCCCGACCACTAGTGGAATAAGTCCTTTCTAAGGCACCCATATTTATTCAAAGGTTCTTAAACTGCCCAAGGAGGCCCCTTGAAGAGAGGTTGCTAGTCTGTAAAGATCTCCAGTAGTATAATACTGTGGCCCCTCTTTTATATTATATTGAAAACCATTTACTACCAAACCAATTAAACCTTGCAACTGCTCTTATTAAATCATTTATTTGAGCTTCTAAGCATTTATTATTGGAATAATAATTATTATTATCATTCCAGCATTTTTATCACTCTCTGTAGCTAAAGGACTGCAAGGTTCCTGGTATCAGAGAGCTGAAAGAAGATTCCATTTTGAATAACAGAGTGCCTAGAAGATCCAGAGAGAAGAATTCCAAAGTAGCTCATGAGTGTGGCAGGAGTACGGTTTCATGGAAAAGACAACAAGAATCTGGCCCAAGCGGTGCACACTTGGAAGGAATTACTTCTAGGATAATTTGCCTCCAAGGGTCAGATCTGAGCAAAGAGAAACAGAGAAAAAAAAGAAAAAGGATCAGATTTTCAAGTTGATTCCAAAAGTATTGGGACTGTAAATCCCAAGGCTGCTGGTTTGATTCCAACATGGGGGACCAAATTTAAGCCTCCAAATGGTGCTGATGGGCAGGCAGTTCTGTGGAGGGGAAAAGGTGCTTTTTAGGCTGCCTTCCTGAGTGTTACAAAAATATTTAAATGTAACCAGGATGAAGGTCCAGAACCTTGTGAATAAGGAATCAATGGAAAGGGATAGATTTGATGGTAATTGGTAGCAATGGAACAAACACTATCTGAGGCAAGATGATGTGGGAAAGGACTTGAACAAAATAAGTTCAAGTTTGTCAAGATTTCAATAGAACAAGGCAGTTGTAAAAGCTAATAACTCTGGTTGTCAGCAGAAGATTAGGAAAGATCAACTCAATCCCAACCTACCTCCAGGTTTTCAATGAACCTGCCCAACTCATGGCAATCAAGAGCTTGAAGGGTACCAGATGCCTGTGGGTGGCCGTACAAAGCAAATTAGTTTGTTTTATGAAGCTCTAGAAGCAAGGCAATAACTAATTTGAACAAGAATAGCCCAACACTTCTCAAGGGACTCAATAGTAGTTTGGCAAAAAATTCAAATCCAAAGAAAATAAGGGAGGTTCAAGATTCCAGGTTCCAAGCTTAAATAAAAACTCTCATTTAAAAATCACTGTTTCTGGAATGATAATCAAAGAATGATTGGGACTAGGATGGTTGGAAAAAGGGATCAAGGAGTGGTATAACACAATCAAGAATCCAACCAAATGAATTCTTCTTCAACCAGAAAGGCTATTGTTTGGTGATACCAATAAATCCACAGAGGAGCGGATCAAGGATTTGAGTATGGAGGCTCAAGGATCAAAGGTAAATCATAGATATACCCAGGATAAGATGCTCAGATAAAGGGGAAGGGCCCCATGGATTATTTTTTTCTCAAAGTGATGAATGAATTGATTCATTTATGATTCCCCCATTATGGTAAAAAAGGCAGGGGAGAGCCCCTCCTTTAATGGGCAAGAGACCCTGTAAAATATTTAAAATGGGATAACACAATTAATTTTTTTTTTACAGTGATAAGAAAGAAAACCCAGATTATGCATTTGAAAGAAAAATTACATAAAGAGAAATTGAGAAGTAAAAATAAAATTTCAAAGAAAAAAAGGAAACAGCCTGGGAGCAGAGATGAGCGGCAGCAGCCAGTTGCTGATGGGTGTCCACAATTTTGTGAATGGCCGCAAAAACCGTCAAAAACTGCAAGCAAATGTGAAGCTCCCATCCTCAAAAGGGGAGGATGGAGGATAAGGTTTGCTGGGGTGACCAGAGAGCTGGGGATAGCAATTGCGTGGGATGATCTGATGATGATGATGATTGGTAGTTGTAGTTGTGGGGGTGATGGGGTGGTTGTGGAGGTTTTCAAGCAAGATGATGATTTAGCTCTGGCACAATGGAGAATGTGCTGCAGTGCAAGCATGGTTGGAAGGATGGATCAAGCAAGACAGAAAAAAGGATTACAGATGAGCTGGTTTGAGTAGGAAAATCAGCTGAGGATGGAGTTGGGATTGATTGCTTGGAAGGTTTAGATCATGAGATGAGTTGAGAATTCATCATGAGTGAGTCAATCAGTATAAATCATGGCAAGGATCTGTCTGCACGCGCTTGGCCAAAAGAAATTGGGCGCCAATCCCAAAAAGGAGGGATTGAAAGCATGACCTGGGGACTTGAACACCCCAGGGGTGCCCTTCCCAGACCCCTAGCACCTCCTGAAAATAGGTGGTGGTCCCCCGGAAACGTCATCCCAACAATCCCCCATTCCCTGTCCGGGGATTTACCCCCCCAAAGGGTCACCTCCAACACCTGCTGGTGTTCCCAATTTCTGGCCAAGTTCAACTAAGTCCTCACACTAGTCCTTGTCTCTTCTTGTATTTCACCTTGACCATGTCTGCCAATTCAACTATCCCTCCATCCGTGGAGCTCTGTACCTGCCCCAAGTGCCTAAAGTTTTCTTTCACCAACTCCAATGATTTTCAAAGCCAAGGATTATATGTTAATCCTTGTACTTGCTGCCAACATTGGGCCCAAGTCACCAGGAACCCCAAGGAATACCTTGCACAAACCCTTCAGGAATTTTACTTGGACAAACTTAAAATTATCTCAAAAACTCCACCTCAAGTTCCAAACAGCCCAACCATTGACAGTGCTAGTGATTCTGATGACACCCAGGAGAAGACCTCAGAGTCAATTACAAACATGAACAGTAAGTATTTTGATCTCTTGTTTATTCTTATTTTCAATCTATGATGACTAATGAAGTGTTATTTCTAGTTTTCTTTCTATTGTTCCTGGCTTGGTTGTATCTTGCTTGTGGCCTTAGCCAGGCAAACTGTCAAATGGCCGCCAATTACATGCTCTATCTGGTGAAATTAGGTTGTAAACTCCCTGCCAAGGACAAAACAGAACCAAAATTCCCTAAAGATATCCAGACTGTAACAAAGCGCCTCAAACTCAACCCAACCCTTGAGTATCATGTCTGTTGTGCAAAATGTTTCTGACTTTATACAATTGAATATGCACCTTTTGAATGTGGTTATCAACCCACCTCCAAATCACCTTTGTGCAACAAGAACCTCTTCAATGTTCATTAAATAACTTTTTTTGATGATTTTCTTTGGGCCTCAAAGCAAAAAACTGCAACTTCCCAACAATTGATCCCTCAACCCACCAACCCCTCTAGTCTTTTTGTAACACAGGACTTTTGCAACTGGTTGGAATGGTTCTTATCCTTTCCCAAGAAAGAAAACTCAATTGAAGGCTGGGCCACCTCAATCCAATCCAAAAATGAAATAGTTTCCAATTATTGTCAATCAAAAGCATTTAAGAAAATTTTCCCACAAAAGAATCCCCAAGGTGCCAAACCTCTTGATCTTGTTTTTAATCTCTTCATCAATTGTTTCAATCCTCTGGGTAACAAGTTGGCTGGAAAGCAAGTCTTGCTTGGTGTGATAGCCCTGAATTGTCTGAATCTACCTCCCTCCATATGATACAAGCCACAGTACACCTTTTTATCTGGTATGATCCGAGCTCCAAACCAGCCTGAAATGGTTACTATCAACCATGTTCTTTTCCCCCTAGTTGACAAGCTCTTGGATTTGAACAATGGTATTTATATTGAAAAAAATTGGTTTCTGGGTTTCCAAAAGGTTTTTGTGAGGCCAGGTGCCCTACTGGTCAATGTTGTTGCTACTCATAAAGTGGCTGGGTTTGCATCACACTCAGCCACTCATTTCTGCTTGTGGTGCCATGTGTCTAAGCCTGATATCAGATTAATGGAAATAAGCAAGCCTTGGTCCCAAAGGAATACTCTAGGTGTTGCGCAAAGATGGCTGGATGAACAAAACACAAGCAAATCTGAAAAACTATTGAAGTTGACTGGCGTAAGGTGGTCAGAGTTAAATTGATTACCTTACTGGGATCCAGTGAAAAATTTGGTGCTTGGAGTGATGCATAACTGGTTCAAAGGGGTTTTAAAACATCATTTTTTATTTTTCTAGGGTCTCAATGGAAATACAAGTAAAGACACTAACTCAAATCAGCCAAGTGACAAAATGGACTTTCTGAACAAATGGCTCCAGAATCAACTCATTTTAGCAATTCTTGAAGTCATTTTACCAACCAGGGTTACTCGCATGCCTCAAAGCTTTGGAGGAGCCAAGAATGGTAAGCTCAAGGCAAGTGAATGGCATACATTATTCACTATTCAATTGCCCTTGGCTGTACTTGATGTGTTAATCAACACTGATGTGGATGAGGACTTGATTCAGCATCAAATTTTTATCAACAACTTGTGCTCCCTGTTTCAATGCAACTTACTTGTCAGCTCCCAGCAAAAATCAAAATTGGAGATAGTGATTGGTTTGCAAAAAAGTATGGTATCTACATGTCAACTTCAAAAGATCTGTTTCCAAATCATCCCATTTTACCTAATCACCACTATGCACTTCACATCCCCAAGCAAATGCAATGGTGGGGCCCTCTGATGGGAGTCTCCAAGTTCCCAGGTGAACGCATGATTGGGCTGCTTCAAAAGTGTAAATCAAACATGATTCCAAGTAAGTTATTCTTGTTTTTTATCTGTTCCTCATTGATTAAAAACTGACCTGGGTCACCAGAACACATTGGTCTTTCAATCATGACCAGGTGTTGCCAGCAGCAACAATTTATTGTCCAGAATGGCTTAAATTGTTCACGTGAGATTAGTAGCAAGCACGTTTATCAAAATAAAACAATTTCTGTGAATGAAAAGGACTTCAAAATAATCTATGAGCTTTGCCGGGGAGTTTGTCTGGATCTCTGGTCATACAATGATTTTCCCCATCCAGATACATTGCAAGTGTTGTACAATAAAGCATACAAAATTCAATCATTGGATTGTGGACACGGGAAACATATCAGCAAGAAGAAGACAAAAAAACTTGATGAGTTATTCCAAAGAAGGGAGGGAGGAGTATGCTGTTGTAACTGGAATATACAAGATTCTTGGAGACATCAATGCAACAATTGTAAGGGTGAGGCATCTGGACATTGTGAGCAGAGATGACTCACTTTCTGTGTTTCTAGGTTGACTGGGGGTCCGGCAGGTAAAGTTGGGTAGGCCTGACATGATACTAGCCTCACCACTGATGTGCCAGGTCACTTGCTGTCCCCTTGCAGCATGGGCCCTGGGGGACCCTGAAACCTCATATCTGATTAGGCTGCTCAGTGATTTAGCAAGTTTTGGCCTCTCTGAACCCTTCCTTGGGGCTGAATTGGAAATATGCATCCCATTTTCAACCCCAATGTACCCGCTAGCGCCTTTTTCTCCATTCATCTTATAGTTGATGTATTTCAATTTTTTTGAAGTGGGAAATAAACAAACCGTTTCATTCTTAAACAAAATTTGCATTCTTTTTGGACAGGGGAGATAAAAAACCCCCAAACAAGGTTTTTGGAGCCATGAAAACAAGGTATAAAATTTTTTGAGCAAATCCAATCCCAAGCAGAAAAACACTACATGGATCTGTGAGACAGGAAAGGGACCTAGAAGGCCTAGAGATCAAATAAACCAGAAAATACGGGCATAAACCAATTTTGTAATCAGCAATTGTTTACTGATAATCCTCCCACTCATTTTGAGTCATCCTGTTGCAGTATGAACTGCCCCCAGCCTCTCAACTCTCCATCATAACATCTTCTTCATCAAATTCACCATAGCTACTATCCACCTCACTTTGCTTGTACTTTTCCTCACTTTGTTCCTCCTCTTCATACTCATTTTCCTCATCTTCTTCATTGTTGTCTTCAATGTTTGACAAATTCAAATCAATGCTTTCTCCGTAATTGCTGATGTCATTTGTGTTGCTTTCTTCTTTGGATTTGGGATTTGTTTTTCTCAAGGAAGTCCAAATTGTAAGCCTTGGTAGCACGGTCCCAATGTTTTTGGGTAATTTTTTGTCATTCATTTGCTCATCAGGATCTTTGAATTGAAGTGATTCAACCGGGTTCTTCAAGAAAGCAACAGTATCCAAATTGGGGGTCATTTTCCTTTGCGCTGGTAACATTTTGTTCTACCATTCAACATCATAGAAATCCAAAGGTAAACCCTTTGGTGATTTGGGGAAAAGAGTTGGCATGGGATTCTTCATTCAAACACATTGATGCTTTTGGCACCATTTGCCATCAGCCTGATTGTTCCTTTGGATGAACCTGTAAAGGTCTTGCATAAAGGTAGTGGCAGCCTCAGATTGGAAGGGAAGCTTCTTGACAACGTAGATATTATCTTTGGGATAGTATTTGTTGTCACTATGGGCTTGTAATGACTTGATTATCCTCAGGTAGTGTTTTGGGAAGTTCTTGTTCATAGCAAACTTTTACCTTGAATCACCTAGCTGTAGCAGATAAATATTAGAAATCTTAGAAATTTAAAATTATAAAATGTGAAGATAAGTACTCACACATTAACAAGATTTTGAAATGAATTTTATTTCTTCATCTTGGCAGTGTTTTCCTTGCTCTTTCTTTTCTTTTCAATAAATCTTGGCTAAGAAATGGTGCACATAGTGATCATAGGACTGAATCAAGAGCTCAAAGTTGTTCACATATGTGCTGTTGATGTTCATGAAATTGTAACACCCACCCACAACCAACTGTTGGAAAGTCATGAATGCAGAGATCCGGCAAGCTTAATTACAAAGGGAGTCTGGTTGTTTGTTGAGATTGGGTGCCCAGTTTTGGATACCAAGCTTTCCTAAAGCAACATGAATGTATCTGATCATGAAATCAGGCAAGTGGAAAATATTTTTACCAATTTTTTTTTGATTCTCTTGAGCCTTGCAAAGGAACTGTATGGTTTCAATTGGTACCAATTTTGGCCCATCCTTTCATTCAAGGGCATTTTGAATTTCCTCAGGTTTAGTGAATCGTTGATGGAATTCTTGAAGTTTTTCCAGAACAGGGTCAGTTGGCACAGCTCCCTGAGGAATAAGGCCCCATAAGAGTCTAACATGGATGTATAATGCCTCCTGAAAATTCAAATGATTGGGCAATGACCATTGAATACAATGAAAGTAGGTGGAACTTACCTTTGTATTTTCATAACCACTCAGATGGTCCAGCTTAACCATTTGGAGTGGACTTTCTTGTTTGAACTGGTTGCAGGTACACTAAGGCTCTTGCTGCTTGAGACAGGCATTGCTGGAGTTGCAGAACAGGCACTTTCTTGATTTGGAGTTTTCTTTTGAACAGAATTGCTTGCTGGGGATTTTGTCTTGGGCTGTGTGGCAGTTTTAGACTTTTGGGCATTTCCTGGTGGTTCTTAGTTGGTGTGATGGCAGTTGTAGTTTTTTTGCTATTTTTTGGAGCTTTTGACTTTGAAATGTTATTTTGTAACTCCATGGCATTGACTATATCAAGAAGCTGGGAAATCATTTGGTCCTTTTGAGCTAAATTCTGCTGATGGTCACTCATTCTTTGAGTGTCTAAGGTCACATGAGTTGGGGGCACATTGACAAAGTTGGTTGCTGATTGTAAAAAGAAGTTGTTGGAATCCATGACAAAGGTTGAATGATGGAGAAGTAGCTAACAAAAAACAGAGCTCAAGAGGGATTTTTTTATTTTATTTTTTTTGTGATGGAAGCAAATAAGATGATTGATTTGATCAAGAATCTCAAGACAATGAAATGTGGGACAAATACATTGAGGGCCATCCTTCTTTATTTATCTTCATCTTATCATCTCACTGTCTCACTAGTGCCTTGCTGTATGGAATCAAAAATTCTAATCAAGATGATCTATTCTTCTTCCAAAGGAAGATACATACTCAAATTCAACTCATCAATCACCTGCAGGCACACAGTGCTAGGCAACTAATCATACAGGCTGATCAGATTCATTGAAAGGAACTCCTTGAAATGTCAAGGGGAACGTCACGTGACGTTCCAAGCATTATTCAATTTTCTGCAGGCCTGGGCCCAATGTCCGGGTGACTCTCCAGAGAAAATTTCACCTGTTTGCAGGAGGTTTAGAACAGGGGGAAGTTGGAGGAACAGAAAAAACAATGGAATAGTTTCCAACACAGAAATTTGTTTTTCTGATAGATAGAGAAAAAAAATCAAAAAAAAAATAAAGAATTTCCCTGTTACATGAGGTGTCCCAAATCGGTGACCACACCTCTGTGTGCATGGCAATTTTAGCTGCAAGAGGGACTTCTGTATACGTTAATCTGAAGCTACAGGTGCACAGGGGCTGTGTAGGGACACAGGACTGCGCACAGGAATTGTGAAATACCAGATTTTGGCATGTAACTCCTAAAATATACACAAAACCTCATTTTTGACTGAATTTTAGGTGTGAAACCTATACATGACAATTTTTGTGAAGCATTTAAATTTTCCAAAAAGTGCCATAGTGGTGCTGTGACTTTTGGTCAATTAAATTATTTGAAATATGAAGGAGTTATAATTCAAGGGTGGGTCATTGAGTGACCCTACCTACGTTTAGGTGGAGAATCCATTTCTGTAATAATATTTATGGATTTCCTTCTCCTTTTTCTGGTTATACTAATATTCTCATTTACTTGTTTTATTATTTTTATTTGGTTTATTTTTGTTTATGTTTTATGTTTATGTTTTATGTTTATGTTTTTGTTTATTTGTTTTATTATTGTTTATTTGTTTTATTTTTGTTTATTTGTTTTATTTGTTTTATTTGTTTTATTTGTTTTATTTGTTTTATTTGTTTTATTTTTTTTATTTTTTTATTTGTTTTATTTGTTTTATTTTTGTTTATTTGTTTTATTTTTGTTACTTTGACAGGTTTCTCTTTAAATAGTAGCAACCTGACATTCCCCCACTCAAACATATGGCTATATCTGAAAAAATTTGGGTCTAATGTCTCCTGCTGGCTCTCTAATTATGCAGGTGTAAAGGTCCATCTGGGATGTTGTTTTCAGGCAAACATTCATCCTTATCAGCTGATTCTCCTTTATAAATGACTAGGTAAAGTCTAACATCTTTGCCTTTGATCCTTTCTTTATTATCTTTGATTATTTTTCTAACTTTCCCCTTGTCCTTTTGATTATCATCTGCAACAGGTATCTCTGGTGAAGGAGTTTTTTCTCCTTCTATAGGATGGTAGTGTTTGATAAGCCTTACTGGGCAGACTGGGTATTTCCTAGAGAGTTCATCACTAAGGATTACTTCTACATCATTCTGAAAATGGAGTTTTTTTATAGTAAAATATCCAAGAAAATCAGGTCTAAGCTTCCTATTTCCAGCTAGGTTGGTAAAATTGGTGGTAGAAACTAAGACTTGATCACCAATTTTGAAATCATGTTCTTTATGAGTTTTATCCCACCTCTGTTGGTTATATTCCACAGCATCTTGAACACACTTGTTAGCATGCTTGCTGGCTACATCTATCATTTTCTTGAAATAAAGTGATGTTTTATGAATATTTGGTAACTGCTGGTTGAGGTTATCCTTGGGTAACTTAGGAATCCATCTGCTTTCCAGTATATAGGGTGCTTCCTTAGTAGTAGAGTGTTTGCTACTGTTATAAGCAATTTCTAGTGCAGGTAAAAGGCTAAACCAATAATGGCAGTAGCCATTGGCATTCTTTTATTCTAGACAAAAGAAACAGAATCTTTTGAGAATATATTCTAGAGTCTGAATCATTATTTTGGCTAGTCCATCTGTCAGGGGATGATAAGCTGTAGAGAAGGCCAAGGTGTTTCCTAACATATCATGGAGATTTCTACAGAACTCAGAGGTAAACTTTGGGTCTCTATAACTGATAATGATCTTGAGGACTCCCACATCAGCAATGAGTCTATTCCAGAGTAGCAATGCTATTTCCATAGCAGTGTCTTCGTTATGGTTAGGTATAAACTTTTCTTTCTTGGAAAACCTATCTACTATGACTAGGACTGAGTTATAGGAATAAGCTTCTCCAGGGGGCAATCCGGTTACAAAGTTCATGTTGATGACTTCCCATCTCATCCTGGGATCAGAAATTCTTTGAAGGAGGCCAAAAATCTTTCCAGTAGTCCTATTAGATTTTTGGAAAGTTTACCAACTAGAAACATAATTGATAGTAGAATTCCTCCAGTCAATCCACCAAGCAGTTTGCTTGACCCTTTCCAGGTTCCTGTCAGTAGATAAATGAGCAGATTAATAGTTTTCATGACAATCAGCTTGGATATGTTTGATATGTTCTTCCTTTTTCAGGAATAGGACACTTGAGTGTTGATGCCTTTAGTATAATAGACAATCCCATATTGTGAACCTTCCAGCTTTATAGGGTTTTAGAAGGGGTTCAGGTAAACTGTTGACAAGTTCAGATAGATGTGAAGTGCTTTCCATAATGGTGGTTAGAGTTTTCATGTCAGAACTGTAGGCTTATTTGATTGAGTTTAACAGGCATTCATCTAGTTCACAAATATGGATTCCTAAAATGGGAACTTCAGGGTTAAACACGTTAATTTTCAGTATAGGAAATATGTCATTATCCTCTAGATCATGAGCAGGATTTCTGGGATCATTGGGTAGAGAATTCCTGCTAAAGATATAAGCATTTTGATGTTTAGATCCAGCTTGGTGAACTATGTTAATTTGGCCTCTATACTGTTGGATAGCTATCTGCAACCTTAAAATGTGCCTGCTAGGAGTATTCATCTTCCTGAGAGTCCTGACAGCATCAATGTCAGTAATTACCACAAAATTGGTACCTTCTATGTCAGCCTCCTGGATGCCAAGGCCCTTTCTTTCCTTTAGCTACCAGAGGTGATAGAATAAATAATAAATATATTATTCAACAAATGCAGCAAAAATCTGTAAAATATTTGGATAAAGCTATTGCAAGGTTGATTGGTTTGGTTATAGTTTAATGCTATAAATCAATATTAATAAATTGAGTATTAAATAAATTAATAGAGGGGCCACAATAATATTGGTGATCTTTAACACCTCTCTTCAGGGAATTCAATTTGAAAACATGTAGGCCTGGTTACTTTGGAATCTTTAATTTATATTCTTAAAGGATATATTGCCCAAAGATAATATTTATATAAAACACACGGTGAAGTGGCAGGGATTTTTAACCAAGCTTCCACAACAGAAAAAGGATAATAAGACTCACTGGTATATTATTTAATCCTTTGGGCACCTGTTTGGGACATGCACTGATGGGTTAAACCTGTTACTGGGGTTAAAAGGTTGTTCATCAGTTTAAATTGATAAAAAGGGTTGGGGACGCATATTATTCATAAGACTAAAGCCATAAATCACTTAATTATCTCTTATAAGTATTTGATTACCTTGGAACAGTTTCTGGATGTAAATATAACTGGGTATCTGGGTATCAATATCCTCAAAAGAGCTCCTTATTTATAGCTCTTTGAGTCCCAATATTGTCCTTCTGAGGGATACAGGGGCTCAAAGGGACGGACACTAAGGCTAGCAGGGTAACCAGTGGTAGCCTGTCACATGTTCTAGGTGCTGTAGCACAATTAATGTCTAATTCCCAAGGGTATGGGAATTATTCTACCTTTTAATTGATGTTTTGGACATGTGAATAACACTAATCTGTCCATATTATTTATTATTAATTGATTATCCTTAGTAAATGTTCCCGGTATTTTAATAATTCTTTTAATAGAAATTCCTACGGGTAATTTGATTTCAAGTGGCTTCTCATTATGTATTAACTGATTGGAGTAAAATTGTGATATTGGTTTTACTCCTTATTTTTGAAATTCAGTTGATTTACTAAAAATAATTACTTAAAAATATAAGTTGTGAGAATTAATGTAATATTTCTACATAATTAGCTTCCTTAGTATGTCAAAAAAAATATTGATGCCTTAAAGTTCTCACATTTGTATACTAAAGTATTTAAATATATATTTACAAATAGTAGTTATCTTATTTTCAACATTTTTGGTATTTTTAATTATATTAATAAAAAAAATACATTTCAAGTTTATTTAGGTATTATTATACACTTTTATGTATTTTTAGATTATCTACTATCCAAAGGATAATTTATTACATATGTAAAATGTTCCTGTGTAGGTTGTAGCATGTTTCTGTGGTACCTGGGCTTCTCAGGCCGCCTGTCACTCTGTCATCCCGTAGTCCCATGGATGCGCACTTGTCAGAGGCCCGGGGCTGCTTACAGGGCTTTTCAGGGTACGCTGACAGGGTGGCAGTGCTTCTGCTCAGCCGCGCGCAGGTGTATTGGTTGCCGCGGCTGCGTGCGGGAATTGTGACAGAACACATTTCTGTGTGTAACTCCTAAAATATACACAACACCTCAACTCTGAATGAATTTTAGGTGTGAAACCTATACGTGAAAATACATGTGAAATATTTAATTGGCCAAAAAGTCCCATAATGGTGTTGTGGTATTTTGGTATTTTCCTTCTTTAATTATTAAAATTATAAGGAGTTGGATTTCAAGGGTGGGTTTGGTGAGTGACCCTACCTGATTTTGGGTGTAAAATCCATTTCTGCAATACTAGTCAAGGATTTCCTACTCATTCTTAATTTAATTTTTAATATTCATATTTTTATGTTACTTTTGTTAATTTTGCAGCTTGCTCTGCAATAGTAGCAAGCTGACATTCTAAGTAATAATGGAGTTTCTTCAGAGCTCAAAATAGAGCAAGAAACTCCACTTGGCTTGTAAAATACCTTTTTCAGTATCCTTAACTTGTCTGTATATGAAGAGTATAGGTTTCTCTACTGTTTTATCATTCTCTATTACTTCTTGATCTAATGCAGCTCCTAGTCCTTCCATACAAGCATCTATATACAGCTTGAAAGGTTTGGAGAAATAAGGTTGAATCAACACTGGAGCAGTAGTCATAGCTATCTTGAGTTCCTCATAATTCTTCAGCCTCTCATGAGTCATCTAAAGCAAATTGTGGTGGTTTCAAATTTTGTATAAAAACTTGGTGAGAAGAGAAAACTTAGGTATTTACTTACTATAGTAGCTGAAAAACTAACAAAGGATAGGATTCCAGTTTTATTCTGGGGAATGGGTCTGTTCATAACAGCTTCTATCCTGCTTTGATCAGCAGTTAGAGTTAGTCCAGAGACAATATTCCCTAAAGCTTTGAGTTCTACATACCCAAAGTTACACTTTTTAATTTGAACTTTCAATCCCCTAGCAGATATAGTTTTAAGGAATAGCCTTACTTTATCCATATGAGTATCCCATTCATCAGTATAGATGATAACATCATCCAACTTTGTCTGATGAATAATTCTAAGACCATATCTATCATCCTCTGGAAGTGAGAAGGGGCATTATTGATACCAAAAGGCATCCTTAAATACTCATAGATTCCTAAATGGCATATGATTCTCATGAATTTCCTGTTATCAGGGCTGATGGGTATCTGGTGAAAACCTTTCAGCATATCCATATTAGTGATGAAATTAGCCTTGGAGAGGTTATGTAAAGCATTTTCAATCCTTGGGGTAGGGTAGTAACCAGCTTGGGTATAGTTTCTAAGCATTCTAAAGTCCCCAACCATTCTAGACTTATCATTATGGCAAGAAATGATTACTGGTGTATTAATATCTACTTGTTCATTGTATCCTACTTTCCTTAAGAACTGCCATTAAATCAATTCTTGGATGTGAGCTTCTAAAGCAGCTCTAGAATTTGGACGGGAGGGGTAGGAAGGTCTCCTGAGGTTAGGAGGGTAAGAAGTTTTAATGGTCAAATTTAGAATCATTTCATGTCCTTTGATATTACCAATGTAGCGGTCCTTTGTGCAGAAAGCATTCTGATTTTCAAATTAAACTTGGGGGATTTCCCTTTTTGGTCTTCACTGAGCAGGGAGTTCAAAGCTTCTTGAGAGAATTATTCTTGGTTAAAGGTCTCCAAGTTTTTCTCATAGGTGGAATCAGAAGAAGTTTGAGCATTTACATGGCATATTTGGAACTTCTTGTTCCAATCTTCTCCTACAGTAAAGTATCTACCCTTACTCTGGAACACATCTATTCCATAAAAACAAAGAGATTCATTTCCTAAAATGAAGTAGTCACATACTCCATTCTGAAGTGCTACAAATTCAATTTTCATTTGAGTGGACCTCTAGAATGAGGAAGTATGATATCTGAAGACCACACTCCAATAGCATGCAGACTCCAATAGCATTCAGGGAAGAGTTAAAACTTCTAAACTCAGCTTGAGGTACTGGTTATAAGTTCACCTTCCAATTTGGATCTTGTTTTTCCAAGTAAGTTTATCCAACACAAGAGCAAAAATCTCTGCTTTCCAGGAGTAACATCATGGGGGAACCTTGGAGTAGACCAGTAGCGTAGCAAGTTTTTCCAGATGTATAAATTTTACCAGCCAAGGGCTGGAGGGTCAAATTTTTAGCTTCAGATACATGGTGAATCTTCATATTGGGATTCCACTGTTGTGGTAAGTTGGAATCTTCATTGACAGAGTTTATTTCCAGGGAAAATTCAATACTTCCAAAATTGATGGGTTTAGTGATCATTAAATCACACTCAGAGATTGATCCATCGGTATCATCAAGCTACAGATCAGGGCTGTTATCATATTCTTCTCCTTCAATAGGATTAATCCTTCTTCTGGGTTGAAGACAGTCAGGTCTTACATTTCCTGTTTGGTTGTAATTCCAGCATACATTTTCCTTTGCTTCTGAAGTCTTCTGGAATTTCAAGCTGGTGGGATTAGGGGTAGGGGAATCTTTAGCTCTGATAGTATATTCATCTTTATTCCTAATATTCTGTGCCCTAGATTTATTAATTTTCCTGTCAAGAACATTCATATCAATGGTTTCTTCTAACACTCCTATCAGGGTGGAAAGGTCAGAGTTCATGGGCATTGAGCACCTTACACTATGGTCAAGTTTTCCTGGACATAAGTTAAGAAGTCTCTCATGGAGCTCTTCTTTATCAGCATTGGGGTAGAAATAATCAAATCTTCTTTTCTGATCAAGACACTATTTGTGAGGCTTGTCTTTAGATGGATAAAATTGAAAAGTTTCAAAAGTTTTCAGCATATTTATTTATTTTCCAAATCCTGGTACCAAATTGTTCTTTGATTAACTCTTTCCATGAGCTCCAGGACAAAGACCCTACTTCTTCCCTTTTATTAATAAACCAATTAAGGTCCACTCCTTCCAATAACCTGGGTAATCTTTCCACAGCTAAAGTATCAGGAAGCTCATAAGAAGCAAGATTTTAGTCAATAAACTTAATGAAACTGACATGATTGTACTTCCCTTCTCCAGAAAACTTAGGCCATTCAGCAATAGGAGGGAGAAATTTCAAAGCAAGTTACACTTTAGGTGTGGGAATATTCCTGAAAGTTTTATTCCTGGTTATTACAGACCTAGGAGGAATGCTGGGAGTACCAGTATATCTAGTTGGTCTAACTTCTTCCAAGTTAGTAGCTGGAGGATTAGTAAAATTGATTTTAAGATCTCTGAGATCATTTTTAATCATAAATAATTCTAAATCAAGTTTGTTACTTAACAAGTCAATTTTATTAATTAAATTAGTTGAAGGGGTGTGACTTATTTTCTCAACTTCTTCCTTAATATAATTAATTGAAATAGGAATTTCTTCTTGGAGAGTAGATTGAGTATTGTCAATATTTATATTCAGATCTATTTTACTTATACTTATGCTGTCTCTTATTTTTTTACTTCCAAATCATTGATCTTAGTAAAGGTTGATTGAGACTGGATTAAATTTTTAATTTTCATATTTAATTAATCAAATTGCTCATATACTTTATCAAAGCATTTTCTAATAATAGTAAAATTTTGAGACACATTTGCAGAAAAGAGGTTAAGAGCTTCTACATCTAGTTGTGGTACACTTTCTTCCACTTCTGGGCTAAGGATATTATATTTTCCCAATCTTTTGGGTTCCTTAACTTCTGATGGGTTGAGGATCTCTTCTTTTTGGGGCACTTTCACTTTAAAGAAGCTAATTGATACCAAGCATTCCAACTCTGCATGTAACCTTCTACTTCTTTCTTTGGAATCAAATTTTGAAGAGAGATCTGAGACCTCTTTGCAAGATGAATGACTTTTCTCATACCTGGATGACCCTCCTGGGTCTGAGCCAGTTTGAATTTTTCCCAATAACTCACATGATCTTTCAATAATGCCTTGATTCTTTCCTCCTTGGTTGAGTCCAGCTGGGGTTGCATAGGAGGAGCGGTATCCACCAAGGATGACACGCTGGGTGAGGGAAGACTCTCCAACATTGAGTTGGTAAATTGGTTGCAGTTGTCACCATTGTTGTCCCATGTGTTGCTATCATCATGGGTTTGAGTCCCCTCATTGCATTTTCAACTGGAGTCCTTGCGCCCATGGATTCCTCTGGGAAGAGATCAATATTATAGGGCTCTACTTCTTGTGTGGGTGTTGCCCCAATTTTGATACATAAAACAATAAATATATAATTTTTGTCAAAACTTTTGAAAAAACTCAGAAAAAAATTATTTTTATAATTTTTTTGAGTGTTTTTATTTTTGATAATTTTTTTATCTAGTATATAACTTGCTAATAGTTAAATTTAATTTTACCAACACTTGGTTGGGTTCAACACCGTCCTTGGGGGGTATTCCAACTGGATATCAATGATTTCCAATCAGATCCTGGGACAAATCCAGGGGCAAGTCCAATTTTACACTGTCTGGGATGTCCTCAAGAAGTTCATGATCAATGAGATCACCAAAGACAAAGTCCACTAAAATAAATAAAACAATAAAAATATATATTTTATATTTTTGTGTATTTTTACATAGCTTTCTGGTATTTTGAAAGAAAATAATTATAATAATCACTCTTGTTATTTTTGTTTTTGTTTTTCTTTTCCTTTTTTATTCTATTGAAGATGAAAATTTGTTTTGTATATATTTTTCACTCCTTATGCTGCCTTAATAAATAATTGAAATTGATAATTCTTTCCAATTCAAGCTCCTATTCTTTTAAATCTTGTTGTTCATAATAAAGAAGCATTTACTGTTGTTTCTCAGGAGTCATAATAACAGGCACAAAGTTACAGAGTTTTTATTCTTTTTCCTGTTTAATAATTTTGAAACAATAATTGATCAATTCCCCGTTGGTCTTTTCATCCACTGAAAGAATGTAAAGTCAAAAAATAGCTTATAAGTATTTTTACTTATTTTTTAAATAAATTGCCTGGTCCAAGGAATAAATAATTAAAAATTAATTATTTAGGAATATTTCCAGGCCAGACCCCCATTTTTCAGCTCTCTGATACCACAAAACTTGCATTCATTTAGCTACAGAGAGTGATAAAAATACTGGAATAATAATATTCCAAAGATAAAAACTTAAAAAGATCCAATAATAAATATGTTAAGAGCTGGTGCAAGTTTTAATTGGTTTGGTTAAAATGGTTTTCAATATGTTATAAAAAGAGGGGCCACATTATTATACTGCTGAGAATCTTTACAGACAGACAACCTCTCTTCAAAGGGCCTCCTTGGTCAGTTTAAGAACCTTGGAATGATGATGGGTCCCTTCTAACAACTTATCCACTAATATGGCCGGGAAAAACAGCACACAGGCCAGGGAAGGAAGGAAACAACTCACTCTGATCAATAATATAACAGAAAGCCTGAAAAGATTCAGGCAAAGTGTTTCAGAGAAGTTGGGGTTGATTGCTTGACTTTACTTTAATGAATCAGGTTGATTGTTCTTGGGAAATGATAATAATACTACAGAATGAGCCATAAATCACTTTCTTATCTCTTTATAAGCATTTCATCAACAATGAAACAGTTTCTGATTGATAATGATTAATTCCTGTTAAACTGATGAGGAACAGTGGATCCAAAGATGTCTGTATAAATACCCTTTAGGGGTGATAAAGAGCTTCTCAGGGTACTTAGAGAGGTTTCTGCTCATGGGCTCAGGCTATCAGGCCAGCCAGGGAATGGTTTGCACGCCCAGGTGGGTTTTTCAATCAGCTGATCTCAGATCCTTTTGATTTCTGTACTATTTCAGCCACAGGATCTGTTAATAAGTCAATTATGTAATTTTGATCATTCTGCACTTATCCTTGATTTTTACTATTCATATTGGACTAAAGTGATCATAATTAGATAATTATTAATTTTTTACATCTGATGGTCACTGAGGTACTTTTTAATAATTTTTAAGGCCACTCCTTGTAGTTTTTTGTGGCCTTTAAAGATTAGGATCTGTCTGTGTCGTGGTAATCCTTAAAATTTGATTTTCAATTTAAAATACTTTAAAATTAATGCTTTAATAATTTTGATTGTGTTTGAAACTTTTTAGAAAATTTTAGATTCATATGTCACACTATTAAATATACCAGGTAAATCTTACTAGGGTTTAGCTCTTGTGAGCGGTACTGTCAGCCTCCTGGATGCCAAGACCCTTGCTATCCTTTAGCTACCAGAGGTGATATTGTAAATAATAAATATATTATTTAATGATTGCAGCAAAAATCTGTAGAATACTTGGATTAAGCTTATTTCAAGGTTAAATGGTTTGGTTATTGTTTATTGTTTTGAATCAAAATTGATTATTAAATATTTATAGAGGGGCCACAATTATATTGGGGATCTTTAACACCTCTCTTCAGGGATTTCAGTATGAAAACACGTAGTCCTGGTTACTTTGGGTTCTTTAGTTTAAATATTATTATACCCAAAGATAATATATATATAAAATACACAATGGAGTGGTAGGGCCTTGCAGCCAAGCTACCACGACAGAGAAAGGATAATAAGACTCACTGGTATTTTATTAAATCCTTTGGGTATCTGTTTGGGACGTGTACTGATGGGTTAAACCTGTATACTGGGGTTATAAGGTTGTTCAGCAGTTTTAATTGATAAAAAGAGGTTTTAAGACGGATATTACTGATCAGAAATTGCCATAAATCACTTATTTATCTCTTATAAGTATTTGATTACCTTGGCACGGCGTCTGGATATGAATATTACTGGGTCTCTTCCCATCAACATCCTCAAAAGAGCTCCGTATTTATAGTTTTTGGAGTTCCAATATGGTCCTTCTGAGGGTTGTAGGTGCTCAAAGGGACGGACACTAAGGCTAGCAGGGTAACTGGGGGTAGCCTGTCATGTGCTCTTGGTGCTATAGCCTGGGTAGCATCTAATTCCGTAGTGTATGGGAATTATTCTACCTTATAATGGACATTAGGACGTGTGAATAACACTAATCTGTCCTATTTATGTATTATTTAATTAATTATCCTTAGTATATGTTCCCAGTAATCTAATAATTATATTATTAGACATTTCTACGGAAATTTTGATGTCAGGTAAGTTCTCATTATGTATCATATAACTGGAGTAAAAGTCATAATATTGATTTTACTCTTTATTTACAAGTTCCAGTTGATTTGTTAAGATAATTACTTAAAAATATAAGTCATGAGAATTCATGTAATATTATTACATCATTATTTTCCTTAGTATGTCAAGAAGATGTTGATGTATAGCAATTCTCATAAAAGTATATCAAAGTATTTTAATATATTTTTTGAAGCTGTCATTGTCTTATTTTCGACATTCCTGATACTTTGCATTATATTAAATAAAAAATACGTGTAAGGATTATTTAGGTATTTTTATATAATATTATGTATATTTAGAAAGTCTATTATCCACGGGAACCTTCATTACATATGTAGCAAGTTCCCGTGTATGTTGTAGCCTGTTTACGCGGTACCCGGGCTGCCTGTCACTATGTCAGCCCGTAGTCCCGCGGCTGCGTACTTGTCAGAGGCCCGGGGCTGCGTACACAACCTTGACGGGTTGACACGGCTGTATCTCAGCTGCACACGGGTGCTGTGGCTGCCGCGGCTGCGTGCGGGAATTGTGACAAAACACATTTCCGCCCGTAACTCCTAAAATATACACAACACCTCAATTCTGACTGAATTTTAGGTGTGAAACCTATACGTGACAATGTGTGTGAAATATTTAATTGGCCAAAAAGCTGAATACTTGAGCCTTAGTATTTTGGTTCATTTTTTCTTAATTATTTAAAAATATAAGGAGTTGGATTTCAAGGGTGGGGTCAGTGAGTGACCCTACCTAATTTTGGATGGGGAATCCATTTCTGTAATAATATTTATGGTTTTCCTACTCCTTCTTAGGTTAGTTGTATTATTATTATTTTATGTTATTTTTGTTACTTTTGCAGATTGCTCTGCAATAGTAGCAAGCTGTCAGGTACCTGTTGTCAGATTTGTCACAGCGGATCCTGATGTAGAGATCAGTCCATTTAGATGCGCACAGGGTAGGTACAACTGCATGCGTGGCAATGTTAGCTGCGCGCCGGAATCTGAAGCTACAGGTGGGCAGGGGCTGTGTAGGGAGGCGGGACTGCGCGCGGGAATTGTGACAACAAACATCTCTGCATGTAACTCCTAAAATATACACAACACCTCAGTTTTGACTGAACTTTAGGTGTGAAACCTATATGTGAGAATTTGTGTGAAATATTAAATTGGCCAAAAAGTGCCATAGTGGTTCCATGACTTTTGGTCAATTAAATTATTTAAAATAGGGCGTATCAGAGTTAGCAAACCTGCCATTATAAACCCACCATTTTTTTTACCAAACCTGCCATTTTTAATGGTGGGTTTCTGAAATACACATACCTCCTAACTGGTGTATTTCAAAATTGTGGTTTTCATGAAAAAGGCAGATTTCAAACATCAAACCGGCCATTAAAACCCCCATTTATTCATCATCATCCATCTGCCATCCATTACATCTAAAACACCCATCCACATCAGCAAATCCATATTGATTCCATCTCCATCACATCACACACATCTCATCTCCTTTGCTTCACATCTCCATCACTTCACATCTTTATTGCTTCACATCTCTATTGCTTCACATCTCCATCTTCACACAAATCCCATCATCATCTCATCACCCCACATCATATCACCATCTTTCTCAACATGTCCCATCAAAATTCTTGGCAGCAAGTTGAAAATGCAAAAAAGCTGACTGAACTTTTTTTAGTATTTGACTGCCATTCAGACTCTGATTCAGACTCCAATTTGGAATCAACTTGGTTTGCTTTGAATGCTCTATTACAAAAGAGATACATGGTTCCAAGAAGACAAAGTCTCCACAAACCTATGTATGAAAGGCAAAAGCTTCATCTCCTCCCCAACCTAAGCTTCCAGCAACTTTTCCAAACTCTATTGCCTTCATTCATAAAACTTTTGGAGATGATTGAAGACCACCACATCTTCCAGAACAATTCTTGGAATTCTCAACACAATCCAGCTATCCAACTGGCTGTTGCTATTTGTAGATTTAGATCAAATGGAAATGGAGCAGCAATCCATTGATTGGAAAATCTATTCTCAGTTGGATATGGAACCATTGACTCATACACCAAAAGAGTCATGGTTGCTATCCTATCTTTCCATTTCTCAGTCCTTTTTTGGCCAACAAAAGAAGAACTCAAGGAGATATCTCAAGTAATTGAAACCAAAGGATTTCCTGGTTGCATTGGTTTTGTTGATTGAACCACCATCCCCTTGAGTCAAAAACCCAAGCTAGATTGCAACCACTATTTTGATTGGAAAAAAGGCAATTGATTCATATCTTTTCCAATTGCTTTGATAACACCTTTGATCACACACTGACCAAATATTTTTTTTCTGTTTGTTTAGATACTCTGTGGCACTACAACTTGTTTGTGATAACAAAAAGAAGTTCATATCCCTCCATGCTGGCCTTCCAGGTTCTTGTCATGATTCATACGTGTTCAATCGGATGCCCATTTCCCAACAACCAGAGAACTACTTTGACCACAATCAATAACTTCTGGCCAATTCAGCTTATGCTAGTGGGAAATATGTGGTTCCAGCATACCGGAATGTTTTGTCCAACAATCAAGGAAAAACCAATTTCAACTATCATCTTTCCCAATCACAAGTTTGGGTTGAACATGCCATAGAAGTCCTGAAAGGAAGATGGGCCAGATTAAGGGAAATGAAAAACCAGCTTCAAAACCCCAAAGACATGAAGTTCCTCATAAACTGGATTATCACTTGTGTAATCCTTCACAATCTTTTGGCTGATATCAAAGATGAATGGGACAAAATATTTGAAGATGATATTCCTGATCCAACTCAAGTCATCCCTGTTTCATCTTGTCCCTCATCTTCTTCTATGAGAGAATGGATTCTTCCTCTCACCCTTGCTTTCTTTGATGAGTAATGTTTGATTATGAATTAGGTAAAAAATCCCTTCACCAAATTTTTTTTGTTTTGGATTTTAACCCAAGATTCATTGGCTGACTCACTTGTTTTTTTTTCTCATTTTGTGGGGTGGACTTAGAAAAATGGTTTTGGTTGTTCACCCAAGATTCCTAGGCTGAGTTGGTATTTTTTTTCTCATTTGGTGGGGTGGTCTTAGACAAAACAGAATCAAAACTTTCAAACCCCCCACCTCACCACACCAAACCACTGGACAAACCACCCACCTCACCCCACTAAACCACCGGTCAGGGTCAGTCCACTCCTTCCTCCTCCTCACCAACCACCTCCACCTCACCCATCACCTCCACCTCACCCACCACCTCCCCTCCTCCTTTGGTTGGCTCCCCTGGTAAGCTTCCCCCCCCTCCTCCTCATCCTCCCCATCATCCAATGCTCATAGGTTGATTCATCCACCTCCATCCCCTTTCAGGCCCCCCCACCCCCCAGGTAAGCTCCCCCCTCCCTCCTCCTCATTCCGCTTTCCCCTCCCTCTCACCCCCTCTCACTTGTTCCCACTCACTCACCAAGACCCCCCTCTCCCCCCTCCCATCTCACTCGGAACGCCAGCCCCACCCCCCCTCACTTGCTTGGCCAACCCCGCCACCCCCCCCCTTGCTTGCTCGGCCGCGGCTGCTGGCCCCCACCCTCCCTCATTCAGCCGCCGGCACCCACCCTCCCTTTTTTGGCTGCCAACCAACACCCAGTGGCGGCCAGCCCCCCCACCCTTGTTTTGGCTGTCAACCAACACCCAGAAGCTGCCGGGCCCCACCCTCCCTTTTTGGCTGCCAACCAACACCCCGACCCCCCTCCCTCCCTTGTTTGGCTGCCAACCAATACACCCAGCACCCCCCCCCCCTCCGCCACTGGGAACCTGCCACCCCTTGCTGACTCAGGCCAACCAAAGGCCCAACTCAATTGGTTTGCCCCCAATTGTTTTTCTTTTTTTTTTTTTTGGTTTTGATGATGTAACTTACTTTTTTTTTATAAGCCCCGCCCAATTAGTCCACACCCATGCCCAGTAATTTTTTTATTGGTTTTTGGTTGTTTTTTGGTGATCACGTGACTGACATTTTTTTAACCCTTATTTGACCCCTTTTCCTTCAATGCCATCCCTTCTCCCACCACACTCACAATGTTATACTCCAAATTGAATCCCTTTTTGATCCTCACCCCAAGCAGAGCATTTGCCTGGGAGGGAAAAAGATGGAAGGAGATGAGGTGACAAACATAAAGAGAGGTGGCAAGCAGAGGGCTTTGAAGCAAAAGAGGGATCAAATGAGGGCCTCCAAAATCTCTTTGGAACTTGCAGAGGGGGGCATCAATGAAAAGGTTGTATGGTCTGAATGGAAACTATGGCCTTTGGATCTGTATCCTGCAATTACCACTGAAAACACACACCAGCGCCAAATTGGGGTCTCTGGCTGACCAGTGACATGAAGTCACTATATGTGGCCAATGTTGTCTCAAATAAGTATCAAACGTTTCACCATGAAAAGGCAATCATGGATTCTGTGATTCACCATAACATATACCTGGTTGATTGTGGATTTCACCTTGATGGAAAATAAAAGTCAACTGGTTTTCACCTTGGTTAAAAGTCAAAGTCAGTCTGGTTTCACCTCTGTGTAAAATGAAATTCAAACTGATTTACCCAATGATCAACTTTGTTTTCCGTATCACATCACCAGACAAAAAGCAATAAATTTGAATATTTTCAAAATTTTAACACTTTTTTTTGAATTGCATGTGCAGTTTTTTTCAATTTTATTGTCATTTCCTCATAAGTGAATGTCACCCCAACAAAAAAGCAGTGGATTTTTCACAGGGTGAAATTTTAATTTTCACACAACTGTTTGTACATGCGTTTCACAGGAAAATGTTGTGAATTCAAGGTGGTTTTCACCTGATTTTATTGATTTCATAATTGCCCATAAAAATATCAAAATGCTTTTTATAACTCCAAATCTGTTGATTGGAGCCAAACTAATATAGACAGGCAATCTTGTTCAGACAGCGCAGCATGACAATCAATATCACTACAAGTTATGATCTGCCAATTATTGGTTTCTCTTACTTGAAAAACATTCAGATGTTCCCAACTTGAAAGGAATTGTGTATTTGTTTCAAACAAATTGATAAAAATATAAAAATCAGGGAAATAATGAAGAGGATAAACAATATTGATGATTTTTGTAATCTTACCAAAATGTGGAGTATTATCTAGATAAAAACAAACAATTCTATTGCCCATATGTTTATTGTGTGTGGTGAAGGTTGAATTCTTCCAGTTAAGATGATGGTGGTATCTCCACCATGGGGACAAAATGATGTTCCAAGAGTCACATGAATTAGTTGGAAAATCATGATCAATCCAGTTAATATGTGGTTTTACCTTCCTCAAATGATCAAGGAAATCAGTTTAATCTTTCTCTTCTGCCAGATTTGGTTTTGAATTAATCTGATTATCATTTGCCTCTTTGCTTTTTAAATATGATGTCATAATTCTTACTTCTGGGGGGGCTTCAGGGTTGTTCAAAATTTTCTTCAAGTTTTTAGATTGGGAGAATCTCTGCAAAAGAGTCAAGAGTATATTTGCTGCAATCAGAAAGAAATGAAAATTACTTTTTTGTGATTAATATGATTCAAAATTTGAGCTTATCTTGTACCTTTTGAATTGTTATGGTTAATACGGGAAAAAAGCCCATTTATTCTTTCATATGCCCATGTGGCAGAAAAAGGAGCAGGACCCCATCGCATTAGGAGCTCAGGTATATGTGTGGAAAGGTGATGTTTTGGTTTGGATTTGAATGCAGGAAAAAGCTTCTGACAACTATTTTGGTATTTTGTCCAATGCTTGGTAAAGTCTGGAGCAGAATGTTGAGTAACAACCCAGCTGGGTGATATGTTGAGTGCGCTCACAAGGTGAAAAGTGTTTTCAACAATCTCTGCAGGAAGTGGATTTCCCCCTTTGTCTCTTGTTATAAATAAAAGGGGGAGATAAAGTTTATATATCAAGAGCCATTCTGCAGATTTCAAGCTTCCATGAGCGGCCACACCAAGATTCTTTGGCACCCTGGTCCAATTGGAGGAAATGGGTGTCCTCTCAATCAAGTTTTGGATTTCATTTAGAGTTTGTGAGTCAAATGTAAATGTTGGAATCATTTTTCCATCAACCCTTTCAGACTGAAAATCAGAGCTAGTGATGCTTGATATTGGAACATAGTCCAAATCATCATGATATTGATTGCTGGTTCCTGAGGTGTGAAGAAAGTTGGCACTCCTTTCTAAATAGGGAGTGGTGGTATTTTTCTGATTTTTGGAAATATTTTTGTGGCGGGTTTTGGGTATGCTCTGAAGATCTGGAATGGCCTCCCTCCTCAGATATCTCACTTCTCTTGAGTCAATGTCTTTATTTAGTATGTAATCTTCATTTTCACTTTCACTTCTTGAGAGTGTGTCACTACTGGAAAAAAATTCCTTTTTGCTCTTGTTCTTCTTCCATGTTGATTCCTGCAGGCAGAGTTTATTTGTGGAATGATCTTTCAAAGCGCCAAGGACCATATTGTGCATCACATCAAGATTTATCATCTTGGTTGCATCCCAATAATGCAGGTCTTCAAGGATTGAATATCTCACACCTGTTTTTCAAAAGACTTCCTCACGTGCATTAATTGAGGGTGCCTGAAGCCATTTCTGGACACTTTCCTTGTGTTCCTTCAAGTTGCAATTTTGAAACAATTATGGCTGAAAAAAATCCATTTGGGATTTCTCAATATGGCAGAAATTGCAAAACTTGGTTCCTGTATGACTTGTGAAACCAGTGAGCTTCCTCATAGCTACAACATCAGCAATTACAGTCAAAATGGCAACTCTGATGGAGGATCAATTTTTATTTAGAGCTGTTTTTGAGAATAAAATACCATTCCAAATTTCTTTTAGTTCTTCAAAAAGGGGTTGTAGTAGATAGTTCAACTGGGGTCCAGTAGGCTCCTTGGGTCCAGGTATGATTCCAGCAATATATAAATTTTATGGTTTGTGATGTTTTTCAGGAGGAAGATTGAAACAAACCAAGACTATTGATCCCAAGCTTACATGCCTGCTTGATTTTCCAAATGCATTGAACCAATAAATGTAAAGTGTAAAAGCCAAATGTTCCTTTTTTAAAAGGAAGCATTCTGATTCACCAATTCCTTTGAATCTTTTCCAAACAAAACCATCCCAAATATTGGTCATGATATCCCTTGGTGATCTTTCCAGGTGAGCAGAAAGATCCTTTTCAATTCCATTGCGTTGCAAAAAACTTGCTAGCCATGCCTTAAAAGTTTGGTACACAAATGTTTTCCTAGGGGAGAACTGTGATTCAATAATTTCTTTCATTTTTGGATTTTTGTTTGATGATTTCTTCATTTGCCCAATTGATTCTGTACATGCTGGAATGAATTGGCCATAATTCAGATGTCTGGTACACTTGATTTCTTCATTCTTGATGTCCTTCACCAATACAGGGAGAAAGAAACATTCTGGACAGCAAGCATATATATTCAAGGTGGGGTTGACATTCAGGTATTCAAAAACAGTATCCATATTTAGGGGGTTTGTTAATTGAATATTTGAAGAGTGATTTAGAATGGTCTGCTTGTGCAAATTCAATGAAAACAACAGAAATCTGGATGCATCCCTGCTGATACAATGTTCAAGATTCAAAATAGCGGATATCACTAGAGAGAGCACAAATGGTCTTTCATTGAGTCTCCAAGGGATTGGAGAATAATTTGACGTATAAAAGATGACTGAATCTGAATGAGAGTCAGAGGAATGAAAAGCTGAAGCAGAGGTGCTCTGTAATTTGTTTGGTTTGGATGACCTTGGTGCACTGCTGGAGACTTCAAAGTATTTCTGATTTGATGGATTCCTGGGTGGAGTGATTTTGGTTTTTTCTCTTCTTGCTATGTGATGTTGATACTGGGCAGTTGAGAAAGCCAACCCAGGTCTCAACCCATTAATTTTCATGTGGGTCTTGGAATTACAATCATCACATTGGCAGATGATGTGCTTGTTTTGTGGTGACATGCTAATGAATAGTTCTTACTAGTGTTGGGTGTATTTTCTTTCCAAATGGTAATCCAAACAACCTTAATGGGGGAACAAAAGTAGAAAAAGTAGACATCTTATATAGAAGTGTCCTGATGCATTTCAGTGAACAATTTCATTTTAAAAATGTAACCAAAATTGAGTGGATGAGTCTTGGAAATCAGCAAGCAGGGGTTTTGGTGCAGTTTTGAAACATGTTTTGCAAGAAGCTTCAAAATTTTAAATTACAAATGGTTATCCAGAATTACAAAAAATAGGACAGAAAACAAATCATAGCATTTGAATTGTTGCATCAGTAATATGAGCCCCTCTTGGAAGATTGAAAACTTGGTCTCCATTGGGATGAGAATTCAGCCAGTATTCATCATTTGTTTCAGGGTCAAATAGATCACAAAGGTGAGGAGAGGAATTTCTATTGTTGGGGGGAAAGGACATTGCCTGACTCACAAGTGCCTTATATAATAAATATATGGCACGCAGGAAAGGGGGGAAATTTTGATGAGGAAGGGATGGGAGATCCACTTGATCCTGGTATTTAAGGAAACCATGGGAACCAATTGAAGAAAAAAAAACTGTAGTTTGTGGGCAAGCAGATTTACAGGCAAGCATGTAGAATATGCATGTTTATGATCCAGACAAGTCACATCTGAGCATGAAATGCATTGTGACTGATCAATTGTGAGATTGTCATGGTGGCAACAAAGAATTTACATGTGTCAAGCATTTTTAAATAGAAACAAGGTGTGGCAATCAAGATAGATGGAAAAAATAACATCTGGATGAAGAAGCAAGCCAATTGATAACAATTTCCCCCCTTGCACTATGTCCACCAAAATTTCCTGAACCTGTTACTTGTGCCTTCTTGCAAACCTCCGCCAGGTTTTTGTTAATTTTGATTGAGATTCCTAAGCGTGTGAAAGGACTGCCAGGGGGTCTCAGCGATTGGACTTTCTGATGGAAAAGATAATTTGATGCCCAGATTACATCAGTCCAACCATCATTGCATTGAAAGTCAATATAATTCTGAATTCCAGGCAAGAAAAATTGTCCATATTGAACATCAAAGCCCTGGTGTCTATGGGCAGGTTCCCATGTCTCCTCAAAAATACCACAGAAGCCACCATAAGCCATACCACTGATGTTGTTATCAACATGGGCTGAATTATAAAATTCATTCCAAGTGGCAGTTAAATTGCCAGCAAAAACTTCTTCACCAAAAGACCCATATTCTCTAGATGCAAATCCTGGTATTCAAAATTGATGAATTGAAGAATTGAATTCCACAAAATAGAAAAGGACAAAGAGCCAAGACATGGAGGAACACTAGGTCTGAAAAGGTAAGTCGAAGGGTCCAAAAAGGATTGATTTAAATTTTTAAGTATACGCCTGTGATTGACGCGTCAGAGGTTATCTCCTCTAAAAGGAGAAGGATCAGTTAATGTCTGTTGGTCAGGAAAGAAGGATGAAGAAACGTTGAAACAGCAAAGGATGAGAAAGAAAAAGGAAAAACAAAGAAGGAGAGATAGAAAAGGAGAATTGGGGTCGTTGAGTCATACCAAATAACCAAGTGATGGATGTAAGTTGAGGATTCTGTCGTCGGACTTTCTGAGAATTGATAAGTTGAAGTGATTGAGGAGTTGAAGTTAGGAGAGATAAGTGGAGGAGTTGAGTGGCGTTGGGAGAGTGGAGAAGGGATGATGGGAAGAGGTTTTTGATTGACAAGGGATGAGAGAGAGAGAGAGAGAGAGCTCAAGGTGACTGAGGGTGATGAAAGGAAATGAGAGCAGGTGTGACATTCAGATGACACCTGTGAAGGTGTGCGCACGAGAAGAGCAGAGACAATTTCAACACCCCCCATTATTTGGTATGAGGAGAAAGAAGGAAGGATGTGATGAAGGTGTCAAGGGAGGCTCTGGTGCATGCCTTGGTGAGGCAGTCGGCTATCATGTCTTCTGATTTGATGAGTGTGAGCAAGATGAGGTTGTTGTTGAGATCTTCTCTGAGTTTCTTTGCCTTGATGTCAAGATGTTTGGTTTTTGAGTTGTGTCCAAAGTGCTTGACCTTGTCGAGCAGTCCTTTATTGTCGATTTTGAAATTTGAAGGTTCGAGATTGATTCCCCAGAGTTCTTTGATGAGGTGGGAGGTCCAGAGATTCTCTTGACAAGCGTCAGAAAGAGCGCAAAGTTCAGCCTTGGTGGAGGAGAGAGTGATGTTTTTCTGACTGGAGCTACACCACGAGATGAGGAAGTTTTTCCATATGCATAGGTATCCACTCCTGGACCTTCTTGAGTGGTGATTATCCCCCCAGGTTGAGTCGCTATAGTATTGAATGCAGTGAAGTGGGTCTTGATTTGGTTTGATTTTCAGAGAGATTTTGATGGAGCCGGCCAGATATTTGAAAACATGAATCACCTCTTTCCAGTGATTGATACCAGGTTCATTGTTGAATTGAGAGAGGATTGATACCGCAGGAGAGAGTTTGGGTCTGGTGCGGCAGGCCAGGAAGTTTAGAATTCCTGTGAATGTCCGGTAGTTTATATTCAGGGCTTTGAACTTATCTCTTTCTTCTTTGCTGGCTGGGAGTAGTTGTATGTTGGGTGTGAGGGGAGTCGATACAGGTCTACAGCCTTCCAGATTCAAAAGTTGGAGTCCCTTTTTTACTAAGTTATGTTGATTGAGTGTGATTCGGTTATTTTCAAGTTTCATTTCCATTCCGAGGAGAAGGTCCGGGTTGTGAGCTGAGGACTCAGGGAATTGAGTGAGAAATAGTTTTTCAAACTCATCAATCTTGCCGGCAACTATGAGATCATCAACATGAAAGAACAGGAAGGAGTGTCTGTCCCAATGAATGAAGAGACAAGGGTCAGAGTCCGAGGCAAGAAAGTTGATTCTTTTGAGCCAGTCAGTTAAAGTGTTGTACCAGTTTTCTGGGGCCTGTTTCAGGCCGTACAGTGATTTTTTTAGTTTTAGGAAGGGGGCAGACCGTTTTGAGTATTTAGGAGTTTTTATAAAAATTTCCTCTTGTAGAGGGGCATAAAGAAAAGCGGCCTTGACGTCAAACTGTCTTAAGGGGAGAGATTTGTCTAGGCTAAGAGAGAGAAGGGCAAGAAGAGAGGGGAATTTTCCCGTGGGAGCATAAGTCTCAAAGAAGTTGACACCTGGAACTTGTTGAAATCCACGGATACAGAGTTGTGCTTTCTTCCTTTCTTTGGAAGAGGCCATCTGGGGTTTGTTTTTCAGAATTAGAGTGGTTTCCAGGAAGTTATTGGGCGTCTCGTGATGGTCCTCCCAGACATCTTTGGACTCTATGGAGTCAAATTCTTCATCAATCGCGTCCTTGTACTCTGTGATTTCTTTGGTGTGATAGGAGTATTTTGCGGGCTTGACTTTCTCTGATTGATCGCGTAGGTGGTATCTGGGAGTGGAGTCAGGAACCGGGGGGTTGGGTTCCTCCAAGATTTTGAGGATGGTATTTTCCTCATGGGAGTCACAGGGTATGAAGTAATCGGAGTTGAATTGTTCTTTGTCTGACACGTTCGTGGGCGCATTTGGGTATTGAAGCACGGTCTCAATGTGATCTGAGTGATTATCAAGTGGAGAGGGAGGTGTTTTGATAGGATTGTCCCAATATAGTGGACTGTTGGATGCATTCTCAGTGCGGCTTTTGAATCCAAGGACCTTGATGTGTCTTGATGGAACAATTTGGCCCAAGTCTGTAAGTAGTTTGTATGACTGAAGTTCGTCATCATAGCCAATAAGAGTGGCCACAATTCCTTTTGGATCAAGTTTGGAGCGGTGTTGGGAAGGCAATTTTAGGATCACCACCTCAGATCCTATAGGATGGAAGAAGTCAAGAGGGATGGATCTGTTTTTGAATAGTTCAAAAGGACATTTTTTACTTTTATGGGAAGGGAATTGGTTGATTGTGAGAGCACAAGCTTTGAGAACTTTGTCCCAGTGTTGAGTTTTCAGACCTGAGTCAATAAGGACGGTACTTAGACTTTCAATAATAGTTCTGTTGTATCTCTCGGCGAGTCCGTTTTGTTCAGGAGTGTATGGATTGGAGAAGCAAGCCCTTATGAGATTTTTTTCACAGAACTCTTTCATATTTTTATTCGAAAATTCCGTACCTCTGTCTGAGTGTAGGACTGAGGGGTAATAGCCGAAGCGTTTTTGTTCAATTTCAATGGCATTTTGAAGAACAGTGGAGACAGTGTCTTTGGACTTGATAGGAATAGCCAATCAGAATCTTGTAGAGCTGTCAACAACTGTGAGAATATAACAATGTCCGTTATAGGAGGGAGGATGAATGGGGCAAATAGGTCTAGATGGAGCTCTTTAAATGGTTTGTCAGCTCAAGAGTGTGTGCTCTTAAAGGACCCTTGAGTTATTTTTCCCAGGGCACAGCTCTTACACTCTGAGTCTGGGCTGATGGGAATGCTCAACTTATTCCTTATTTGGCTATAACTTGCATGACCAAGTGCCTTGTGGATCATTTCAGATTGAGAGAGCAGACAGGTGGAAGAGATGGATTTGTCATTGATGAGGAGAGTGGGGATGTTATTGTGATAATATCCGGATAAAACAAGCTGGTCGTTTCTTGAGACAAAGAATCGATTTTTCTCAAATGAACACTGATATCCATCTAGCACTAAGCATCGTACCAACAGGAGATTGGTGGAGAGGTCAGGGAAAAGGTATACATTATTGATGAGGACAGGTCCAAGATTCCCCATGATTTGAATCAACCCAATTCCTTTGATCGGAAGGGATTCCAAGTTGGATCCCGTTTTCACTTGTCCAACATCTTTGTATGAGACAGCCACAAATAAGTCAGGGTCAGAGACCATGTGAGACAAGCACCTGGAATTGAGTACAATGTGACTGGTGAGAGGAGAAGGGTTTTTTGATAGGAAGCAACTAACTGAGATGGAATACTTGTCTTTGTTCTTCTTCTTGAGATAGGCATCCCTGAGTTCAGGATGAAGAGCCCAACAATTTGCGGGTGAGTGAGGAGCTAGGTTGTTGTGTTTTCCTCCCGTGCATCTGGGAAGGGGTTCTCGGTTGGTACGAAGTGCCGTGAGCTGAACTTTTCCTTCTTCCTTGATTCTCCGTTTGTTGGCGGAAATTTGGAGATGATCAAGTACCAGATCGGGAGAGATGACTGAGGAATGGGTTATCTGTTCCTTGACGACCCTGAAGCTTGGAGGAAGCTTATGAAGAAGCATGCAGGCAACAATATTGGGAGGAAGATTGATACCTACTTCATAGAGACAACGGATGCAAATTTTTGCGGAGGTGATGAAGGAGGGTATGTTGTTGACATTGAAGGGTAGGTTCTGGAGGTCGTCAAACACACAAGCTTGATTGGACGATTCGGAAGAGGAAAAGTATCTGATTATGGCCTTCCAGATCAGTTTGGAATCCTTCTCATTATCAATGGTAATGATATTGGCATGGACAGTAGGATCAAGTTTGGAGATTAGAATTGATCTAATGTAGATTTTGTCTTTGAATGTGAGAAGTGTGTCCTCCGAGAGAAGAGCCGAACGGGTTCCTTGAATGTCCAGCATATTCTCTACCCTGTTTCGCCAGAGCAAGAAGTTATACATGGTGAGAGTCGGGATGGCTTCGATGGCGGTTTTAAGGATGGTTTGGAGTAAGGGGTCGTTCGAGTTGAGTGAGGTGCCTTGGCTCATGTTGAAGTGCAAGGTTGATGGTTTTTAGGTTGATTGCTGTTGGAATTCGACTGTTAATTGTGATGAATTGAAGAATTGAATTCCAAAAAATAGAAAAGGACAAAGAGCCAAGACACGGAGGACCACTAGGTCTGAAAAGGTAAGTTGAAGGGTCCAAAAAGGATTGATTTAAATTTTTAAGTATACGCCTGTGATCAACGCGTCAGAGGTTATCTCCTCTAAAAGGAGAAGGATCAGTTAATGTCTTTTGGTCAGGAAAGAAGGATGAAGAAACGTTGAAACAGCAAAGGATGAGAAAGAAAAAGGAAAAACAAAGAAGGAGAGATAGAAAAGGAGAATCGGGGTCGTTGAGTCATACCAAATAACCAAGTGATGGATGTAAGTTGAGGATTCTGTTGTCGGACTTTCTGAGAATTGATAAGTTGAAGTGATTGAGGAGTTGAATTTAGGAGAGATAAGTGGAGGAGTTGAGTGGCGTCGGGAGAGTGGAGAAGGGATGATGGAGAAGGGATGATGGGAAGAGGTTTTTGATCGACAAGGGATGAGAGAGAGAGAGAGAGAGAGCTCAAGGTGACTGAGGGTGATGAAAGGAAATGAGAGCAGGTGTGACATTCAGATGACACCTGTGAAGGTGTGCGCACGAGAAGAGCAGAGACAATTTCAACAAAAATTGATGCATTTGATCAATAGATTGCCTGTGGAAACCTGGTGCCATGGTTTTGAACCAATTCCCCAATATTTGTTCAATCCTTGGTAGACAGTTCACAAGTTTAATTCAATGTACATGTTTCTGGTTTGTGTTTACTGAGGCAGGCACTGGCACATACTGGCCTGGGACAATTTATTGTCAGCCAATATGATATAGCCAATTACAATTATTTGAAATTTACCAGAATTTTCTCCATGATAGCCATAACCTGGACGCCAACCAAATGCTTTCATGATCCCTGACAAGAAGGAGCCATTTTGCTGGTTTCCAAAGAAAGACCCCAACTGAACAAGGGTGGTGGTGACAAAGCGGAGGTCAGCATATTCAACCGGACTCATATCCCTCCATTGAGTAAATTTTACCACTAGGCTGATTTCCTTTTTTCCATTCACATGCACAACAGCAGGCCCTGGTGGCCTGAGATACCTGTAACATTGGAGTACCTCCTGTGTATGGTGGATCAAATGCACATCTGGACATTTAATGGACCCCAGGTTGTTGGGTTGGTTGCAAGAAAATGACAATCCCGGTAAATGCTGTAGCATTTCAATTGAGGCCTGTTTATATGATTTCTGTTGGTTCCCATGATTGTAGCTATTCTCAGGGAATGGTGTGGCAATGACATGTTTTGCAGAGTTTCTCTGTGGTGGATGCACACTCATGGAGTGGACATTGATGTGATGCTGAGCTTGACTTTCTGTCATAATCCTCTGCATTTCATTGTTTTCTTGACGTCTCAGGGCATGGCGTTCAAGGGCTGCTACTGAGCAATGACATTCTTTTTTCTGCCAATCAAGAAAGGAATGTCAATAAGTTTTTCTCAAGTGCCTTTTGGAAGTATTTTATTGGAATAAGATGGGTGATATTATGAAAAACAAGGGGCAAATAAAGGAAAAGTTCAATGTTTCAGGCATGGCGCGGCCACAGCCCAATCAATCAAATACCATCATCAATTAGAAAGCACTTTGCATGGTTTCCTTAATGGACGCATTCATGCAAAGCATTCAATCTCTGGAATGCTTTGGTTTAAAAACCAAAGCACCTTTTAGGGAAACATGGAATAAGTGAAGAATGGGATTATTCACTTTTTTCAAGAGAGTAGTGGATGGATCCTTCATTTCAAAATTTAAATGCTTGAGGGGAAGAATGTTGCAAAGAGGCAAGGCAAGTAGAGGCAGCCTTTTATATTAATTTCAATGGGGTACACCAGCCTGTGGAAGCATTCATCATTGACTCTTTTTTTGAGCCTGCCGTGAGCATCACTCAAGCGCACCTTCCATTTTATCCTGAAATGTCATTGCTGTGACTGCTTGGTTGATTCAGGATACAGCTGCAGCTGTGCGCTCCTTAGAGCAGGTCAAATGGGGAAGGGCAAAAGCTTGGACATTTTTGCAGCCATTGCCATTGCTGCTGACAGCCAACCTTCCCCCCCTTGATTGCTGGGTGGTGGGGGGTGATGAAATCCCACCCTTGCTGGGGGGCTTCACCCCCTCGCTTGCAGCTAGCCAATGGGGGGGTGATGAACAAGCTCCCACACGCACCGGGAGGCTGCCCCCATGGCCCGCGGCCTTCCCCCCCTTGGTCTGAGCTAGCAGGTGGGGGGTGGTTCCCCCCTTGGTCTGAGCTAGCAGGTGGGGGGTGGTTCCCCCCTTGGTCTGAGCTAGCAGGTGGGGGGCAGTTCCCCCCTCAATTGGAGCTAGCAGGTGGGGGGCGGTTCCCCCCTTGGTTGGAGCTAGCAGGTGGGGGGCGGTTCCCCCCTTGCTCACAGCTAGCCGGTGGGGGGTGATGAACTCCCACACGCGGCGGGAAGCTGCCCCCATTGCGCGCGGCCTTCCCCCCCTTGGTTGCAGCTAGCAGGTGGGGACGGTTCTCCCCTTGCTTGCAGCCAGCCAATGGGGGGGTGATGAACAAGCTCCCACATGCACCGGCTGTCCTGCTTCACAAGATCTTTGGTTTTCTCCCTCAAACTCCTTTACTTCATAAATATTAACCAAGGAATACTTTTTCCAAATTTACCAAAATACTGTTGTTAAATTTCCCAAATACTTTTTCATTCATACCATTTTGGAAACAATTGGTTACCAATGCATGTAGCCATTCCCCCTTCCTGTTGTATGTACATCTCTTCTTGCCTTCCTCTCTGTTTCATCTCAACAATATGTGGCCAATTTGTGGTTTGATTTCCATTTTTCCTATTTGTACAAAATTGGTGTTAAAAATACGTTTTGTTTCCCCATAACAGGGGGGATTGACTCCCTCCCAGTTAAATATAGCATAATCATAGAAATAAATAATAAGCTAAAAATTCTTGACACTTTAGAGATGAAGTTGCTCATCATGTTTTGTATATGCCTTTCTTTGGTAACAGACTGCACCACCGTAAATTTTGATGATTTCAAGGACATCAAGGTGCAGGCCGGTTGCACAATTGATGGTGAGGTCCGCTTGCCGCTTACAGTTTGCTTTCTTTGTGGGCTAGAAAAAGCCCTCCTCTTGCTTTGACCCCAAAGGGAGACTAACATTCATTTTTTGTTCATTAGAGATTTCAAAGTTTGGTAAAGGGAATCACCACAATTGCAACCTGAAGGATGGCTTGTCTTCTAGGCTACATACACATGAAGGTCAGGCAACCTTGTCCAAATACTCATTCAATTCTAGCTATGTTTTGGAGGCGTAGGTATACACTAGTGCACCCAGCAGGTCACCAAGTATCTTGAATGCATACAAACAGTGCTTGTGCGCACAATCAAGGCGGTGATTGGAAAAGTCTTGGAGGTGATGCTGAAAATAAATCATCAGTTGAAACTTGCCTCAAGAAAGCACGCGAGTGGTGATGGCCGTACCTATGAGCTGGTGATATTCTTCCCAGCCTCCACCCTTTGCTTTCTGTGGCATAAATCTAAGGAACTATTCCTGTTCACGTGTGCCTTGAACGCTTGTTTGGAGAGATCAATTCAGAAGACTCTTAGCCATTGCTGCTCTGGTAGTCTGCAAATTTGGCTTTCTCCAATAGATAGAATTTGCCTTGTAGTAGGAAATAGTCTGTTTTACAGAAAGCATCTAACCTTTTATTTTTACTTTTGTAGTAGTTGAAAGTTCCCGCCAAACTGGGATTCAGGTTGGTAGGTGTGATCACAAGTTATTTCATGCAATTGCTACCGGTTACGCTAACTTAGGTCTGAGGGTGTATGTGAAATGGCGTTGCAAGGGCCTGATTGGGATGAAGTGCTCATGCCTGTTAGTTTGCTTGAGGATCATCACCAAAAGTATGTGCCAGCTGAGCTAGAAATTAGAAAGCTCAGATCCTTCAAGATGACCCAGAAGGTTATTGAGGAGTTGAATGAGTGCCACAGATATCTCAAAATAATATTCAAAAGTCACGGGCAAAAAAGAGAAACATCTATTCTTGTTCTACTGTGTTGGAGCGTATGTGGAAAACACTATTGCAGTCGACCATCCTGGAAAGACAACAGAAACAATAAAGTTAATTAAGTATTAGGATTCTCTTATGAAAATATCTATGGAGAAGTTTGAAAAACTACTTCTAGCAGATTTTGGCATCAGTACTGATGAAATTGAAGCTGGGAAGGAAGGTTTATGGGTATTGAAGGAGGAGCTACTCAAGTTCAGAAACTTTATTAGAAACCTAGATTTAGTAATGCGGCAGTGCAGCTCATGCTACCATTGTCACTTGCATGAAAAGCCTAGTGTTTGGATGCATACATCCAAACACTGAGATTCTGGTGCAATCACCTTCAATGCAGCAGTGCCCCAAGCCTACCATGGACACTTGCACAAAAATCCTAGTGTTTGGATGCATACATCCAAACACTAAGATTCTTGTGCAACTATATACTTTGAATGTGGAAGTACAGCTCATCCTACCATGGACAATTGCACAAAAATCCTAGTGTTTGGATGCATACATCTAAAAACTAAGATTCTGATGCAATAATCTTCAATGCAGCAGTGCCCCCACCCTAGGGAGTCCACTTGCACAAAAATCCAAGTGTTTGGATGCATACATACAAACACTAAGATTCTGGTGCAACTCTGCTGAATTTGGCAGTTCAGCTCATCCTACCATTGTCACTTGCATGAAAAGCCTAGTGTTTGGATGCATACATCCGAAAACTAAGATTCTGGTGCAATCACCATCAATGCAGCAGTGCCCCAAGCCTACCATGGACACTTGCACAAATATCCTAGTGTTTTGATGCATACATCCAAACACTAAGATTCTGGTGCAACCACCATCAATGCAGCAGTTCCCCAAGCCTACCATGGAAACTTGCACAAAAATCCTAGTGTTTGGATGCATACATCCAAACACTAAGATTCTGGTGCAACTCTGCTGAATGTGGCAGTTCAGCTCATCCTACCATTGTCACTTGCATGAAAAGCCTAGTTGGATGCATACATCCAAACACTAAGATTCTGGTGCAACCACCATCAATGCAGAAGTGCCCCAAGCCTACCATGGACACTTGCAAAAAAATCCTAGTGTTTGGATGCATACATCCAAACACTAATATTCTGGTGCAACTCTGCTGAATGTGGCAGTTCAGCTCATCCTACAATTGTCACCTGCATGAAAAGCCTAGTGTTTGGATGCATACATCCAAACACTAAGATTCTGGTGCAACCACCTTCAATGCAGCAGTGCCCCCAGCCTACCATGGACACTTGCACAAAAATCCTAGTGTTTGGATGCATACATCCAAACACTAAGATTCTTGTGCAACTATATACTTTGAATGTGGCAGTACAGCTCATCCTACCATGGAAAATCGCACAAAAATCCTAGTGTTTTGATGCATACATCTAAAAACTAAGATTCTGATGCAATAATCTTCAATGCAGAAGTGCCCCCACCCTAGGGAGTCCACTTGCACAAAAATCCAAGTGTTTGGATGCATACATACAAACACTTAGATTCTGGTGCAACTCTGCTGAATGTGGCAGTTCAGCTCATCCTACCATTGTCACTTGCATGAAAAGCCTAGTGTTTGGATGCATACATCCAAACACTAAGATTCTGGTGCAATCACCATCAATGCAGCAGTGCCGCAAGCCTACCATGGACACTTGCACAAAAATCCTAGTGTTTGGATGCATACATCCAAACACTAAGATTCTGGTGAAACTCTGCTGAATGTGGCAGTTCAGCTCATCCTACCATTTTCACTTGCATGAAAAGCCTAGTTTTTGGATGCATACATCCAAACACTAAGATTCTGGTGCAACCACCATCAATGCAGCAGTGCCCCAAGCCTACCATGGACACTTGCACAAAAATCCTAGTGTTTGGATGCATACATCCAAACACTAAGATTCTGGTGCAACCACCATCAATGCAGCAGTTCCCCAAGCCTACCATGGAAACTTGCAAAAAAATCCTAGTGTTTGGATGCATACATCCAAACCCTAATATTCTGGTGCAACTCTGCTGCATGTGGCAGTTCAGCTCATCCTACCATTGTCACTTGCATGAAAAGCCTAGTGTTTGGATGCATACATCCAAACACTAAGATTCTGGTGCAACCACCATCAACGCAGCAGTGCCCCAAGCCTACCATGGACACTTGCAAAAAAATCCTAGTGTTCAGATGCATACATCCAAACACTAAGATTCTGGTGCAACCACCTTCAATGCAGCAGTGCCCCAAGCCTACCATGGACACTCGCACAAAAATCCTAGTGTTTGGATGCATAAATCCAAACACTAAGATTCTGGTGCAACTATCTACTTTGAATGCGGTAGTGCAGCTCATCCTACCATGGTCACTTGCACAAAAACCCTAGTGTTTGGATGCATACATCCAAATTCTAAGATTCTGGTGCAACCACCTTGCATGTGACAGTGCCACACATGCTACAATGGACACTTGCACCAAAATGCTGGTGTTTGCATGCATACATCCAAACACTAAGATTCTGGTGCAACCACCTTGCATGTGGCAGTGCCACTCATGCTACAATGGACACTTGCACCAAAATTCTAGTGTTTGCATGCATACATCCAAATGCTAAGATTCTGGTGCAACCACCTTGAATGTGGTAGTTCCACTCATGCTACAATGGACACTGGCACCAAAACGCTAGTGTTTGCATGCATACATCCAAACACTAAGATTCTGGTCCAGGCTTTAGTGCCACGCATTGAGCCATGGACACTCACTAGGATTTGCAACAGCCTTACTTGCACTGGAACTATGCTTCTGGGCGTGCATAAAGTAATGGAAAATGTTGGATGTGAGTTGGAAATCTATGATAGTATTAGGATGAATGCCCTACCACTGAATGTATCCAAACATGCAGCTAATTAAAGTATGTTTTGTGAGTATCCAAAACAGGTTGTGATGACAAACATGCATCAACATCATTCTGCATGATGATTAATCATGATAATTGTCTCCATTGCCCCCAAGGATTGTGCCCCAAAGTATTTTGTAAAGTGATAAGATTGCTACAAGATAGTTTAGAACTAAAAACCAACAAGCTGCAAACAAGAGTTAGGAGATTGAACAACTAGGAAAAAGATAAGAGAGAAGAAAAGGAAAGTGAAGAGACAAACAACTCAGTTGTGACTTTGAAGAGTAAATGAGAAAGAAGGACCCAGACCGGCGTGAGGTTGATAGAGAGAGGAGACAAAGAAAAGCAACTGGAGGAGAAACACTAGATAGTCAGACGTGTTGGGCCAAAGAGGTCTTGAGGATCATATTCTTACCAGGCACAGACTCGAAGATGAGTAATCGGTTTGATGGTAAGTTGAAGGAGATTGGATCAGATTGAAGAGGACATGAGTTCGCGGGAGACTGAATGTATTGACGGTGATTTGAGAGGAATGAATGAGATAAGAGAAGAAGATTGAAAATAAAGAAAGAGAAGAAAAGATATATAAATAGAGACAATCATGAGAGTTGTGGTCGACAAGAGAAGTATGTGAGAAGAAGTGCCCCGGCCCCTGCAAGAGGCCATGTCCTGAGTTAAGAGAGGTGAGGAAGTCACCCGAGTGTCACAGGAGAGATCACTGGGGAACCCATCTCATCTGGCGCTACCTTAACTGTAGTACTCAGGAATTAGAAGATACTCAACACCCCACATGGCTGGTGAGGAGATGATCCGAAAATCAGATGTTTGAGGGGACAAAGATTTTCTCCCAAAGGAGTTCCAAGGAACTTATTGAAGAGGCCTTTGTGAGAGAGTCAGCAACCATTAGTTGACTTTGGATCAGATTGAGAGTAAATTCGCTGTTTGCAAAATCTTTGCGCAACCCTTTTGTTTTGATATCTATATGTCTAGACTTTGAATGAGACCCAAACCTTTTAATCTTGTATTCCAAGCCTTTATTGTTGATGTTTAAAATAGGCTTAGGTTCAGATGTTTGATATATTTCTCTGATAAGGTGCTTGATCCACTTAAGCTCGAGGTAACAGTCTAGTAGAGAATTTAATTCAGATTTGGTTGAGGAGTACGTAATGTTCCTTTGTCGAGTGGAGTTCCAGATGATCGGACTTCTGTGATGGAGAATGATGTATCCTGTTTGCAACTTGCGGAAGATTGGGTCATCTCCCCAAGTGGCATCACTGAAGCTTGAGAGAGGTTCTTGATTGGGATCGTAGCTGATGACAATTTTAAAGTGCTTAGTTGTTTTGAGATATTTCCACACCTTCCTGACTTCTCTCCAGTGATTCATCCCTGGCTTGGCATTGAACCTAGCCAGGCTTGACACAGAGAAAGAAATGTCCGGACGGGTGTATTGGGCTAGATGATTAAGGAGTCTGGTGGCCAATTGGTAATTGATGTTCAATTGTCGGAATTCATCGTGATTGGCGTTGGATGCGGGCTTGAGGTTCAAATTTTGAGTGAGTGGAGAATGTACGTCCTTGCAGGATGTAAGACCTAGTTCTTCTAAGCCGCAATCGATGTGATTGGGTTGACTCAGGAGAATTTTTTTGTCCTCGAGCTCCATGAGCATTCCAAGAATGGTGTTGGGAGGATGACACAACGAGTTCTTGAATCTATCGAGAAAGTTGTTTTCAAAGACATGAGAATTTCCAATATGGATCAAGTCGTCGACGTGAAAATAAATGATTTCCTTTGTCATAGAATTGAGATATAGGCAGGGATCGCTAGTAGATTCTTGATAGCCTTGGGATTTGATCCACAAAGTCAGGGTTTTGTACCAATTTTTGGGGGATTGTTTCAATCCGTAAAGTGACTTCTTGAGCTTTAGGTATGGAGACCTTCTGTCGGACCCTTCTGGGGTTTTTATGATGACCATTTCTTTGAGAGGAGCGTGCAAGAATGCGCCTTTGACGTTGAACTGAGTCACTTTCATTCTATGTTTTAGACCGTATGTGAGGGCAACTCGGAGAGATCCTAATTTGCCAGTTGGGGCCCAGGTTTCATTGTAATCAATCCCTAGGAATTGATTAAATCCCTGAACGCAGAGTCTAGCCTTGTACTTGACCGGATCGCTGTGACAGTTTTGCTTTACTTTGAAGACCCAGACGGTATTAAGAATGTTGTCTGGAGTTCCATAGTATTATTCCCAAACGTCCTGAAGTTCTATGGAGTTCAATTCATCATCCGCTGCCTTCTTCCACTTAGGCCACTCAGAGCAATTCTTAGCAGCCTTGTAAGAAGGGGGCTCGTAGTAATGGTGGAAACCATATCTTTGAGGCTTCCGTGTTTCGCGCTTGGGCCTTTGAGAGATAGATGGAATAGATGATTCAGGAGTTTGAGTTTGAGAAGATATGAGAGGAGGATCAGGAGAGGATGATGCTACCAATGCCTCGTCTTCCTGGTCCGATTCAGATTCTGAAGGTTTGTTCTGAGATTCTCGTATGGTGTATTGTTTTTCAACGGAAGAGAAATCTGATTCTCGGGAATCCGTGCTTGTTTGACTGAATAGATTGGTCCCGGGTGGTTCAAAGAATGGAAAGTTGTGGAGAGAATCTTTAAGGAACTGGACGTGTTTGGTTTCAACAATGCCACCTGATGAGCTGAGAATAAGATAAGAGTGAAACACAGGATTGAACCCGATCAGGACTCCTTCCAGTCCTTTCTCATTGAATTTCCTTCCCTTCTGTAGGCGATTTGCAAGGTAAATGACCAAGGATCCTACAGGTTTCAAGTAGTTAGCGGGTAATTTCTTGTTGAACATTAGTTCCCAAGGGGACAGGTTATTACCTTCCCTAGGTACTTGGTTGAGCATAAAGCAGCAACTTCTGACCATGATGTGCCAGTAGTTCTTGCTTAGCTTGGAGGATGAGAAAGTTTCACGTGCCGACTTGATAATTGTTTGATTGGCTTGTTTGGCCCGACCATTATGCTGAGAGTGGTAGGGTTCAGACATCACAAGTTTGATATGTTTTTCTTTGGCAAAGCTCTTCAGGGTGTTGTTTGTGAATTCTGTGCCCTTATCGGAGAAGATCTCCATTGGATAATAGTTGAGTCGTTTATGTTCTGTCTCAAGGATGCTGATGATGACATCCGGGGTTTCTTCTTTAGTTGTAAGGGGGAAGGCTGAGAGGTAGCCTGTGCAGTTGTCCACAAGCGTTAGGATATATCTGTGGCCAGCTTTCAATTGTGGAGTGATTGGACCCATTAAATCTGAGTGAATTCTCTCGAGAGGCTTCAACGACGGCAAGGAAGTAGCTGAGAACGGAGCCCTTGTGATCTTGCTCTTCACGCAACCATCGCACTGGAAGTCATTTAATTCATCTTTAGAATATTGGTCTCTGAGAATTGTTTTGAGTGTTGAAATCAAGGCGTGTCCGTACATCTTATGGATGTCAGAGAGTGATTGAGTTTGATTCAAGGAAGACAACAAGATCTGGTTTGTGAGATTGATCGATAGTTTATTTCCAGAATTCTTGGGTTTCTCAATAACAAATAGGCTATCACGGATCAGTCCTTTAAGTACCATCTGGCCACCTCGAGTGATTCTGAACTGATCCTGTTCTTGGCAGAGATTACATCCCTTTTTCGCCAGAAGACCGGGACTAATAAGGTTGACTACAATGTCTGGTACGTACATGCATTCTTCAAGAGTGATGAAGGAATCCTCCCATTCCATTCTAACAGTTCCTGTTCCTCGTATCTTGAGATTGGCTTCTAATTTGCCAGTTTTGATTTCATCCAACTCATCCTGCACGTTAATAGATACAAAATACTTTGGATTGTTGAATATGTGAATGTTGGCGCCCAAATCCAAGAGAAGATTAGGTGAGTTGTCGGCATTGATCCAAAGTGTCAGTAACGCATGATAGTTAATAGTAGGGGTTTTCTTGATTCTTTTCTTCCATTCATTCTGTTGTTCTATCCACCAGGCTGGAGCAATCTGAGGGTGGAGGTGGAAACATGAGGATTTGGGATGGGGAGCATTAGGGTCATGGAAGCCTTCCTTGCACCAAATGTGAGTCTTTTTCTCTCCTTGATCTGTCTTGTTTCTAGTGGTCACTAAAGTAACATTGGAGGTGGATTTTCCGGTTTTGAGTTGTGCCTTGCGCTCATTATTGTATTGGGTCAAGTGATTGAATACCGTCTCCACTGTCACTGATTTTTTGCTGTGCATAATCTGTTGCTCTAGGTTCTCTAGAGTGGGTGGGAACTTGAAGAGTATGAGATACGCCAAGATATCCTTTGGTAGCTCTATTCCAACGTCCGCCATACGGGTAAGTGCTTTTCAAATATCCGTTATGAATCCTTCGATGGTGTGTTTGTTAAATGGAGCATGAAGAAATCGGTTGAATATGCGGGCTCTGTTGGCCATCTCGGATGAAGCAAACCTTTGTGTGATCTCGGCCCAGAGTAACTTAGACAACGTAATGTTTGCAGCATTGAAAATGTTGGCGTGAGTTGTGCTATCTAGTTTGGATAATATAATTGCCCTGATTTCTCGATCTTGCTTTGTGGGTAATTGGCCTGAATTTTGGGTTATGGCGTCCTTGATATCTTTGAGATCAAACAACATCATCATTTTATCCTGCCAGATGGAGTAGTTATTGTCGTTGAGAGGAGGGATAGCATTGACGGAGGCCTTGAGCGCAACCTGATAGAAATAGTCATTTGCTCCTGTTGGTTTGTTCATTCTTGGTAAGATGGAGTCATCCTTTGGCTTTTAACTGTGATAAGATTGCAACAAGATAGTTTAGAACTAAAAACCAACAAGCTGCAAACAAGAGTTAGGAGATTGAACAACTAGGAAAAAGATAAGAGAGAAGAAAAGGAAAGTGAAGAGACAAACAACTCAGTTGTGACTTTGAAGAGTAAATGAGAAAGAAGGACCCAGACCGGCGTGAGGTTGATAGAGAGAGGAGACAAAGAAAAGCAACTGGAGGAGAAACACTAGATAGTCAGACGTGTTGGGCCAAAGAGGTCTTGAGGATCATATTCTTACCAGGCACAGACTCGAAGATGAGTAATCGGTTTGATGGTAAGTTGAAGGAGATTGGATCAGATTGAAGAGGACATGAGTTCGCAGGAGACTGAATGTATTGACGGTGATTTGAGAGGAATGAATGAGATAAGAGAAGAAGATTGAAAATAAAGAAAGAGAAGAAAAGATATATAAATAGAGACAATCATGAGAGTTGTGGTCGACAAGAGAAGTATGTGAGAAGAAGTGCCCTGGCCCCTGCAAGAGGCCATGTCCTGAGTTAAGAGAGGTGAGGAAGTCACCTGAGTGTCACAGGAGAGATCACCGGGGAACCCGTCTCATCTGGCGCTACCTTAACTGTAGTACTCAGGAATTAGAAGATACTCAACATAAAGGCAGCCAAAAAATATCACATGATCCACCCATCCAAGGCTTCTGCCACAATATATAAACCCCAGCCCACCCTGGTTGCTCTGCATTCCTTCACAAAACATTTTGGCGCCATAGAAAAAATGCCTCCCTCTCCAGTTTGCCTTGGAATTATCTCTTGCTCCCCAATAGCACTCAATCCTGCTTTTCTAAGTAAATTGCCCCAGAAATCAACATTTTTCTGGGGATATCTGAAGAAGTCAGATGATCTAGTAGATATATTCCTTGCTAATGGCAATACTCTTGTGAGAAAACTACCTACACATGTTTCAAAAGCTCTCTTTTCACACCTTCCTTCCACAACCACTCCGGGACCGGTGGGTGGTTGGAAATCAGAGCACTCCATGAACAATTCCATTTGTGTGGAGCTAGTAATTAATGTAATAGTGTCCAATTTAATTCACTTTGAAATGGCTCTGTGGATATTCTGTGCCATTGAGAAATAAAAAAAGCTGCTTAATGATATGCTTGATGCTGGGATCATTCCAACACAGCCTTGCAACTACCAGCCTGAACAACATTCTGGCTGCCAGCTTTCAACCTTTCCCCTTGCAAATCCTACCAGTTTGAGATTTAATCCACATCTGGATTCACAGCTTCTCTTGATTCCCAGTGGTTGTGACCTTCCACCCTAAACTCCCCCGCAGGCTATTATTTGGACAAAGCTTCTGCCACATCAAGAACAGGGACTGGCCTTCCTCCTTGATTGAGAAAATTCCTCTTCAGAATCCTCAAAATCACTGTAGAAGATAATGCCCCCTAATGGATCTTTTTTTTGGAGCATATTTTCAGTGGAAAAACAATATTGGTTTCCAATCCACTCTCAATTCCCAATACTCCACTTGGATCTATCCTTGTGGATGACATGGGACTGGGAAAATTACTCCAAGCCATTTCCCTTATTGCCACAACCCTTGGGAAGACCTCTTCTTTGCAACTGCAAGGGGATCCTGGACATTTACTTCATTCAACATTGCTCATATGTCCTTCACGGGTGCTCCATAATTGGTAGAAAGAAATAATCAAGCATACCTGGCCAAAAAAAATTAACTTTTTCCTGTATCATGGGCCCTCTTGGCACAATATAGCCTTGCATGCAGTCAAAAGCTCCGATTTAGTTCTGAAAACATACTCCATCATCACAAGAGAATTTTTGCTTCACAAAGAAAGTCCAATGTCCACAAAATTAAGGCTTTTTTCTTACACTTGGCACAGGCTCATACTTGATGAATCACAGTAAGAAGTTTAACTAATATTCAGTTCATCTATGAAAAATCATATTGATCCTGGTCATTTTGAAGCAAAATCAGGACAAATGAATCAAAAACACAGATTGCAATATGTCACCTCAAGGCTTCAAAACGTGTCTGTCTGACTGGAACTTCCTTACAGAACAGCATTCATGATTTACTATTATTGCTCACATTTCTGTGCATGAATCATCAGAATTCTTTGAATGACTGGCCACAAATGCTGCTTCCACATCTTCAAAACTCCAATGTCAAGCCAATTCAGTTGATTCTCCGACATTGTCTGCTTCAAAGGACCAAATCAAGGGAACTGCCTTTTTTGCTTCCAATAACTCAAAAGACAATCCTGAAACCCTTGTTCATACCTGTCAAGGAATATTAAAACAAGCATTATCAAATGTTTTTGACTTGTTTTGGCAAAAAACTCCCTCATACTGGCAAAAAACTCCCTCATACTGGCCAAAGAACACAGTCAAACTTCCTCCACATGACCCAAGGCCTGCGTGAGCTTTGTGATCATCCCCTGCTTCACAATCCTGCTCTTGGCCTCACTTCTTCAGGGAAAATAACCAAATTTGACTCACAGCAATCACAAAAAGTGACAAAGGAACTCATCATACATGAAATCAATCCAAAGCTATGTCTCCTGAGCTCCAAGATATCTGCAATACTCCAAATTGTCTCACCAATTTCTGATTATATGCAACAAAAAGTCAAAGTGGTCATTTTTTCTATTTGGACATGTATGCTTCACATGTGAGTTGTGATTAAGTATTCCATCCTTCCTGAAAATCACTAAATTCCAATGGTCCTAGTCTTGCTGTTGTATTTGAAGACAGAGGATTCCATTTCTAAGGCTGGATGGACAAGTGGATGCAAATGAGAAAGACAGCTGCTTGTGCCAATTTGAAACAAAAAGTAACATCTCAATCCTCCTTGATTCAATCCAAGCAGCTGGAGTGGGGATCAATATTACATGTGCTTCTGTGTGTATTCTAATGTTATGTATGCTTCCCACAAGCATTTTGGAAAATTGGAATGACAGTCTCAATCAGCATTAATGTTTCCACCAGGAGCCCCATTGGAACCCAACTTTTGAAGCCCAAGCTGTTGACCATCTGCACAGAATTGGTCAAAAAAAAAATGTTCAAGTATTACATCTCATTACCCCAGACACAATAGAGACCAAAATTCAAATGGCAAGCTTTTTCCTTTCAACACTAGATTTAAACTTGATTGATTGACTAATTTTGGAAACACATGAATCACATAGGTGCAAAGGCATAAGGAGCAGCTGGCACAGTAAGTTTTTTGATCATGAATTTCTTGATACTTGCATGTATCTCATGATTCTTTCTAATATATCAGGTCAACAATTTTGACCACAACTGATTGGAGGGAGTTATTAAAAGCTTTCTTGAACTGAAATCATTTCCAAAAATACAAATTTATATCAAGGGGGAAATTTATTATAGACTAAGGCCTTGTGGAAGTTGAGGGTTGACCATCCTCTGTCATGATCTTGGTGTTTGTGATTTTAAGGCTCTCTCTTGTTGCAGCTGTCAATTTGGCCAACCAAGAAGGGTTGTACACTTGGAGTGCTTTATTCTCTGGTATACGTTGATTCTCTTCATATTTAGTTCCATGTTCTCTGATAATGAAGTGTGTTTGTTTTCTGTGTTTTCCTATTCTTGCACCCACTCGTATTTGATGGTCTATAACTTTGAACAGGTTGGAAAATGAATCTGACCTCCATTCAAGTTTTGTTTGGTGATGCTGTGTCACTTGGCCAACTAAAACTTCCTCGGTGTCAGAGCATATGGCCGGGTCATTGAACTGTGTTGCCAGCTCAAAATAACCATTTTCATCACACCACTTCTGCCTTCTTTCAGCAAGCTGTGATTTATTTTGAATAAATTCAGTGGCCCTTCATCAATTCAGAATGCTATCAGCAAATTTCACTCACTATTTTCCTTTTCTTGGAGGCAGGTGCCTTGGCTTTCTGATGCTCCAAAGCCTTTTCACCAGATCTTTGCACCAGCTTCCATTGAGACTGCAGGTGTGAAAAATACCTTTCAAGGATAACTGACACAACTGCATGAGTAGCGTGATTGGGGGACCACAGGTAACTATTATATTCCCCCAAATGCAGGGACATGTCAAGTGTCCTGAAAAACAACAGGTCCATGAGCTGGTTGAATGGATGCTTCCATGAGCTTTGCCAATCAAATGTGAAACGTGTTAGCCCAAGCTCCCGGATTTGGGTTTGGACCCAGCTTTTGTATGCTTTTGTGTTGTTATTGATTGTTGCAGGGGCTGTTGGTGTAGGCTGAATGAAACTGAGACTCTTTGAACGTTGAACTGCAAGGTCCCTCTCATCTTGTAGTGGTGGTGCACGGAGGTTTTGGAGGTCAGTTCCTTCCACATCCATGAGGATCCTGGCATGTTGATGGAAAATTGTCTTCATGATTTCACTTCCATCCAGAAGCTCTCCTCTAATTTCCTTCATCCTCTCTTTTTGGGTTTGACATTTGGCTGATTGGGCTTCTTTCCTCCGAATTCCTTGATGTCAACGTGCTCTAGAGTCTGCAGCATAATCCTCAGCTTCAACTGGGTCCACTAAAGTTTGTGACATCAGAATCAATTTTTTTTCCAACAACCAGGCATACACTACAAAAAAACTTGCCCTGATCATTGGATAAATGTTCATCTTGAATTCAAATGTTGTTCATTGATTGTTCTACAAGCCAAATAATAATTAGAAAGTGAAATAATGCTGAAGAATCTTTTGAAACCAATGGCTCACATGTATTTGGTTCAGCAGGCATTGCTTCTTGTTGTGCTTGTGTTGCAAACTTTGAATTATGGGTGTCTTTTGCATGACGAAGATCTTGCAAAGTCACAGCTCCAGTGGCATGTGGGGTGGGGAAAGGTTTAGTTCTCCATTCAGGGGCTCTTCCGCTAAATATACGCTGAGGAGTACCTGTGGGGCATTGTTCACTTGCACTGGTAGTAAATGGCACTTCTTGGTGTGTTCTTCTTGGAATTGGTGATTGAAAGCTGCCTGGGACTTTTATATAGACTGCAGCTTCTTGAGCCCTAGAAATGTTTTCCTCAAGTGAGGCCACATCTATTTACCAATTCACAATCAATTAAATAATTGGATAATATTTCTTCCTGTGATTATTTTCTTACCTCTGGGACCTGGAGCCCGTATTAATCTCCTCTGGCTTGAACCCTGTGCTAATGCACCCACACTGAATATGGAGGGTGATTGTGCAACTTCCACAGATATATCTGTATTTGATCCTAATGCTTAGCTCTTGAACAAATGCTTGAACATTGAAAATTCTCACCTGGTCTAATTGCCCTTTGTTTTCCTTTGTGCATACTTGCAATAGGAGATGATAATTCTTCTTCTAAGACACCAGCTATGGATTAGATTCATTATGGTCTAGCTAATGCCATATGAAATTGCAGGGGAAAAAATACCTTCTCCACTCTCTTCCAGATATTCAAAACGGCCTTTCTTGGGAATACTGAGGAAATCATCTAATTCAAAATATCCCAAAGACTTTAATTGATGATTCTTTGAAGAACCTCATTTTATGAATATTTACCATCATTTCCCTGGGAGAAAACATTCTTATGTCAAGTTGGTAATGCATCTTCTGCAAGTCTCTTGGATCTCAATTGAGATCCTGATTGTACAGGAGGATTTATTCTAAGAGGCGCTGAGATCCTCCAATGGTGGCCAACATTATTTTTCTTAGTCCTTGAAGGCTGATTGCTGCTTCCCCCTAAAAAAATGAAACATGCTACCAATCAGGTTGTTTTCCTCTTTCTAGATTTCAAATCAAACTTTTAACTTTTTTCCAAAGTCCCATTTGAATTTCTCTATCAAAATCTTGAAGCCTCATAGACATTCTCTTTGATATCTCCCCAGCGGCAGCTTTAGATGATTTTGTCAGCAGCCATTAATTAATTGACTAAACAGGTAATTTACCTTCCATCTTCCAATTCTCTGGTTGCTGGGCTTTTTTTCCCAGTGTGTAATTGCTCTGGCTATTCTTGTTCTTGCATCCTAAAATAAATTTTTATCTCCACCGGGATTTCTGGAAACATTATTCATGCAAAGCTAGAATTTGTACCATCCAATTCACATTGATCACCACTCTCAAACCCTTCCATATTTCCCAGTTCTCCAGCCATATGCCTTGAATCTTCCTGTGATTTAGAAGCAACATCATGCAAATTTGAACTGTTTCTCATTTTGTCTGATTTTGGGCTTGTCACTTAGGTATGGATTTCAAGATAAATCAATATCACTATTCTCAGGAATCATTTCAATTCATCACATACTTTCAATATTTTCTGTGTCCTCATCAATTGATTCCCAACCTTCTCCATCACAAAGTATTAGGGTACTTGTCTCAAATCCTTTTCCACTGTCAGATTTTTGATTATCCCAGATATTGTGTGATTTTTTTGAAGAACTGGAGCGTTCTAAATTGGTCATAAATAAGCCATTGTGCCCATAAACATAATTTTCAAAATACCATGTTACTCACCCTGGGAATTCAATCTGCCACGTCAAAAATCCCAATTTTGCTGCACTGGTTGGAACAGATGCAGCCTGATTGATTCTTCCGACTCACTTCCCCCGGATGAATCTCTCCAACCCTAACTAGAACTCTCCAAAACACCAGGGACATTTCCCAAACCTGTTGGGATTAGCATATCACGCACATTTCTTGAAATGGATTCACTAGGGCTGCTATCATGCAATTCAGAAACTGGGGTCCCTAATGATCTCTCCACAATTGAGCTGGTTGATCTCTGATCGGACTTATCCTTTTTTTCCCAGAAATTTGATTCTCAGGTCCTGACCCTATATTTAATATTAAAAAGAATTTCCCATCAAATTTCTTAAGTTTGTTACATTTCTGAAATAACTTACAATCTGTGTCACCACCGGATGGCAAGTGTGTGTTTTGAGCTGTGGAATAAAATTTTCAGTTCTATAATTTCAACTCAATGTTTGAGATCAAACACACCTATGATATCAATACGCCCACCTAGAATCTGTGTCATGAGAAAATCCACAGATTGTCTCCCTGAGCTTGATTCTCCAACTGAACCAGCAGCTTCAAGTGTGTCATGTTTTTTCTTTTTGGCCCCTGATAGTGTTTCTGAAGATTGTGGTGCGTTTTCTTCCATGCCTAATTTGAAAATTTTAATAAGTCAAATCAAAATGCCTGCCAAATGTTAGAATTTACAAATAATTTCCACATACCTGTTGGATTTTCTGTCTGTATGGTTTTTGTCAATGCCTCAGATGTGGAAAATTCAGATGAAGCCACTATAAAAAAACATTTTGTAAATGTGAAGGATTATAAGAACATTGTCCTGCTTCACTCACAAGTATTGATAGTCTCTCTTCTTGATTCAAGCAGGTTTACTAGTCTCTCTTTTCAAAAGAATTTTAACCAATAATCAGTCATTTTGTTTGATTCAAGCACATTTAGATACACCAACGTTCATCTTCCATATCCAAATTTTGTTCCAAGGCAATGCCCACAGAGGTCACTCCTGGGGCTGCCAACTTATTTGCATCTGCACCATGCGATTCCATTTTCTTTGTTGAGGAGACAGATTTGCCAATAACCTCTTTGTCCTTTCTGCGTTGGAGTATTAATTTTTCTCTCCTTGCTGCTGCTTCAGCTTGTCTTTGTGCAATTTTTAATTCCCATTCAGAAGTAGTCACTTGTCCTAAAAAGTGGAATGTGATAAATTTACAAGGAATTATTTTGGTAAACATTTATGAATACCTACCTTGACTTCCAGATGGAGCCACTGGGGACCTTGGAGTGCGGACTGGATCAAGATTGGATTATTACATAAGCCCACAAACATCTCTCCCATAAATAGGAGAACATACAACTTGTTTTATAAAAATTTCCTGCCTTTGGTAGGCTCTTTTTTGAAGACCCCAACCCCGTTGACTTGTTTTTTTCCCGTGATACTGAAATTGGGACAGAACCTGTACCAACAAAATTGTCAAAGTTTTTCTGTGATTAATTCATTCCATTTTCAACCTGTGAAAAATTTGAACTGCCCACTTGTCCTATCAGCTTTATCAATACTCTTTTCCAGTGAACTCATTGGCAAAGACTCTGTATATTGATGTGTAACTGGGTTATCTGTAACTTCAATCAAGCATTAATCTTTTAGATCTGGACCGCATGTGCTGTAATTGACACACAGATCAACTTTCCAAAGCTTGAGTTAACTTTGAACAATTCAAAGCGCATGAGTTTTACAAAAGTGATTTTTAATACCACAAAGCCACTCACAATCAACTGGAATTTTGGACATGAGATGAGAATAGATCTCCAATAGTAAAAATTCCGTTGTAAATGGGTTGAAAGTGAAGAGAGGAGGATACAGAGCATGCAAAACAACCAAGGATGAACCTATTTATATTTTTGGAAAGCCTTAAAGCTACATTTCTTTGATTGAAGATCAAGTATGAAGAAATTCCTTCCTTGGTGATTGGAGCCAATCTGAAATGCATGATTTGTCACAAATTAATACCCAAATAGTAAAATAAACATTTTTCAAGTCCCAATTCTGATTTTTCTCCATGGAAATGAACAAACGTGCATTGGTGGCTATTTCCCCTGATGGCTGAGCAGGTTAAACTATTTATTTTGGCTTTTTTTGTAAATTTGTGCCAAGTCATACCATTATGAAACACATCAATACAAATCCAAGGGCACTCATAAACATCAACGTGCAAAATTGAAAAATTGGCATATCATGCTTGTTCTACATATCACTGATTACTTCAAAGCCAATCCATGTGATTTATATTGTGAAAAATCTTGCAGAAAAACCTGCAATGAAATGTTTTAATGAATTGGGGAAAATCATAACAAAGTCACTGGGAGTTGAACCAACATGGACCAATTGCATGTGGGTTTCTATAACTGTTGAGCTAGACTGCTTAGTGCAAGGTGTACATCACAACATTGTTGGCATGTTCTTGTCAATGCCTAAGAGTATCTACCACTGTCTTGACAAATTTGACAAGTTTTTGAGGCATGCAAGGTTGGATAACTGTAAAAAATTTGATTTTGCTTCCTTGTTGCAATAAATTGGGCCCACACAACAGTTATCCAGCTGTTAGGGAGTGGGACCCACTGTTGTTGCTTGCATGAATCCCTTCTCAATAACAGTTGGGACTGCACCAAACATGGAGAAAAAACAGTAATGGGATCATTTTGAGTTCAAAAAGAGAAGAAGAAAAATCCAACCAATTGGGAAGAATGTATGTCAAGCCCTATTAAGCAGAAAATGGTGGCTTGATGGGATAAATCCTCAATAAGTCCATGTCTCAAGCAGACTTATCAAGACAGTGGTACATGCTCTAAAGATTTATTTAAATTTTGGAGCTTTAAAAGTCAATTCCATAGTGTTGTGATGTAAAACTTGCTCCAAGCATTTTTAACTCAATGGTTAGAGCAAGCCACATGCAATCCGTCAATGTGGGTGGGATTCCCACTGACTGCATTAGCCTTTTCCCCATCATTACAGATGACATACAATATGAAAACATGATACCCCATTTATTTTATCATTTTAGATTTTAAATTATTCCTACACTTTCTGATCAAAGTTTCTGAGCAGAATGAAAATTGGCATGTTACCCACAAACCCCAACAAAAATTTGGAGACCAAGTGCCAGTTTCCATCAACAAAAGTGTCATGAAGGATAACCTATTTTTTAGAAATGAACCAGATGTCAAACCAGTTGAAAGGCTGGAAAAACAATGGTGAAAATTGTGATACAGACTTGGTAATTCCAAAAAAAATAAATGTGAAATGAACTGGAAAATATCAGTTGTTTTATAAATTCTGACATTAATCAGAATGCAACTTGCCATTGAATAAAACATTGATCACAAAAATTTGAGCTGGGATATCAAAATACACAATCTTGTATTGCAAATTTTTATTTGATGGGGAATTTGAAGTGAGTGCCAGTTGAATCAACATGAACATCCAAGTGAGTTCAGCTTTTTTCATTGGGGAATTGAAAGTGAAATTCATTTTCCACCATGGTGAATACAATGTGAATCATATTTTCTTTTTGATGTAAAATGAGGTGAACTCAAGAATATTCATTGGTGAATAGAAGTTACCTCTGAAGTGACTCAATGGGCCAGGAAATGTGACTAGATGGTGACATGAAGTCACTGGCTGGCCAGAGACCCCAATTTGGCCCTGGTGACAAAGAACAATTGAAAACCCTCACTGGCTGAGTTTGAACTTGCCAAGCAGACAATCAAGCAATTCCATTTCTTCTACTGTGAAAAAGTAATTGTTCTCAATAAGTCTGATCACAACAGTCTTGTGGCAATAATTGAATTTGTCCCATTGGATAAACTTTCTGATCAATACAAGAAGGACATCAACTTTGTGACAACTTTCCTTCACCAGTCAAAAAGATTTGTCAAAACCATTGGTCCCTCAAGATCTTGGGGTGGAAAAATTTGGGCAATTGGATGGAAAAAATTGATGGAATCCTTTGAGTTATTTGGACGCTATGTGAAGAAATCATCTATTCAATCTTCCCCTCAAGTGTATGCTTTTCTCAATCTTAACGCAGAAAAAGTCTCTCAAATTCTAGGGCAAACATTTTTCAATTTGGCCAGACTTCCCTTTGAATCAAACTGCAAAATAATGAAGGAAAATTGCAACCCCTCCTTCTCATCACTTGAATTTGGTTCTTTGACTACTCCATTTGACTGCTCTCCACATGTCACCTTCACATCTGACTCTTTTTACAACTCACCTCACATTGACAAAGGTGACATTTCTGAGTATTCCTTTTTACTTGCAGCTCCAACCAAGAAATCTAATGGATGACTTATTGAAACTACGGATGAATATGGAGTATCAGATGGCCATTTTGTTTTTCCTGACCTGCGGTTTGGAATTGATTTCAAGCAAAAAGGTGTAGTGAAAATGGTTTGGGCAGCAAATAAGTACAAGCACTGTACTTTTCCTGCTGTGGAGACTGCCACTCATAAAAGAATGGCAATGTCAATGCAAATCAACCAAACAGCTAGAAAAACTTGCAGGGACTTGGGGATTGGGAAAATATACTCCAGGAAAAAAATATAAATAAAAAGAAAAAATATTTTTTCATTGGTGGGGTTAAAAATAGTCTTAAGCATTGTTGTAATCAAAAATGATTTTTCCTTTCTTTTTAAGTTTTTCATCAAAGAAAATATATTTACAAGCCCAGCATTTGAGTAATCTGCTTTAATTAATATACTGTTCTACTGCTTCCAATGCATGCGATGGCTACTGACCACTTATACTTTTTTTCCGTTGCCAGTTGCTCCCTCTCCATTTGCAGTTGCGCTTGCTGTTGATCCTTCTCCTTTTCCTCTTTTTGAAATTCTAGCTCAGCCTGTTTCAACTTCCACCAAGCATCCCATTTTTGCTGATGAGCCAAACTCTTGGCTTTCTGCTTTTGAAAATCAATAGCCAGTTTAAGATCCCACTTCTCCTTTTCAAACTGAAGTTTTTCAGATTCAATTTTCAATTTCACTGTTTTTCAGAGGGGAATAGGAATGAGCTATATTTTGACAGCAAGGAGAATCCAATGGGCTTACTTGAATCCCGCTTCTCCATGATCTCCTCAAAGCCCAAAAAATTTGAAGTGTTTCTCCTCTTTTGAATGCTATTGGGGTTGATGTTGATTGAATTGGAGGCCTTTTGCTTTCCCTTTGCAGAGGGGGTTTGTGTGGGAACATCATTGCTCTCATTTTAAGGGGATGTCAGAGGCCCCATTGGCTTGAGTTTATGACCATTCAGGAATGGATGAGCCAGTTTCTTTTGAATCTAAATCAGTCAGGATTAACTTGACAGAAGAGAAAAAAACTTGGTTCCTTACTTGAGCAGATGTTGATGGCCATGGTGATACAGGAATGACATCCTCCTCATTGGCCAATTTCTCCAGTTCTTCCACCCCAGGAAGAGAGCAATTGAAAGAAGGAGGGGAGGGGTCCAAGGTTGGGTTTGACTCCCCAATCAACACAAAAGTAGACGTGATTGGAGCTGATTGTGTTTGAATATCCTCCTTGGCATTGGATGGGGGCCACTCCAAGGAAAAGGTTTCTTCAGTATCACCATTGCTAGGCTGATAATCCCCATCCAAGTCCTCAGCGTGGACTGAATTGGATTGTTGGGAATCAAAAGCTGCTAAAGGGGTGATTTTGGCCTTCTTTCCAAAGATTTCATCCATCTCAATATAAAAAGGACAAATAGAGTCCAACTTATCAACCACCAAGTTGATTCCCTTGGCTTTGTCAGATTTGGTGACACCAAAGCTGGTGGAGATTGACATGTAGTGGGCCTTTTTATACTTGGCTTGATGATTCTTGAATTGCTCCCTCATCTGTTTGGATGACATATCCAGCCTACCTTTTGTTTTGTTCTTGAGTTCATTGGCCATCAGGAGATAACCATTGACCTTAGAGGATGGAGGTTGGCCAACACATGGTTCATTTTCCAATCCAAAGCAAGCATTGTAGTTGGATGGAATTTTGAGCCAGTTTACCATGATGATGTGATCAGCTCTCTTGAGCTGACTTGAGCCTTTGGAAGCTGATGGGGGAGGATTGTTGGTTGTTGAGTTCCTGGGAGATGTTTCTTTGGTCCATTGGATTGTTTAGTGGACTTGCGGGTGGAGGATTGCTGAGGTGCCATTTAGAAATAGTAAAAGGGATGAAGGGATGAAAGGCTATTAGAGTGTTTGAGTGGTGAGAGTGATGATGTGATGAGTGCATGAGAGTGATGAACCAAAGAGAATAGGAAGAGATGAGAGTGATGAAGTGAAAAGAGGTAGGAGTTAGAAGGAGGTGGGAAGCCAGGGGTGGATGATGTGGACAGGTGGTGGAAGCCTTTAAATACTTTATTTGAAAAAACCCACTTATTTCCGGGTAACTCTGAAAAATCTGATGTGAAATGAGTGGGTTTTTTTGATTTTTCATGGCAGGTTTGAAATGGCAGATTTGGTTTGAAAGCCGCCATTAAAAAATGGTAGGTTTGCTTAACTCTGATACGCCCTAATATGAAGGAGTTATAATTCAACAGTGGGGTCAATGAGTGACCCTACCTAATTTGATATTGGGAATCCATTTCTGTAATAATATTTATGGATTTAATGCTCCTTTTTCTGGTTATATTAATTTTCTCATTCATTTGTTGTATTTTTGTTTATTTTTTTATTTTTTTAATCTGACAGGTTTCTCTGTAAATAGTACCAAGCTGACAATGCTGAGCGGGCTTTCCACCAGATGCTGAGCCAGCCACGCACCTAATGCTAAGCCTGGCTTGCACAAGAGGCTGATTGCACACCTGAAATTCTTTTCCCCATCCCAAGGCTATAAAATGCCACCACAAAGGATCTGAAGAGTTTCAGAATGATAATTTAGCCAAATCAGTCTCCAAAAACCCCAGCACAACAGAAAAACATATTATATTTTTTCTGAAAGTCCCAATCAGTGTGATTTATCATACAATGTATCATTTTTTTTGTGGCCTTTGGTTTTTGGTGTGTCTTTTCCTCTATTTCACAATACCTAAACCTGTCATGGTGATCTTGTTCAAGTTTTCAACACTTTCATTGATTTTCAAGCCTATGTTGCAGGGCTTCCCTGGTGTGTAATACCCAACAAAATTTTCTTCATTTGGACACTTCATCAGCCTAAAACTTGCAGAATATGTGTTAACCACCTTGACAAATTGATTGCAAGTTGTATTTGCAGTTATTACAAAGAAAATTTCTTGTGGGTTGTCTTCATCAAACCCACCAACCCCAAGGGAAGAAATACTTGAAAAGTATGCATATTTGGTAGCATTTAATTTTCAGGGCTGGAAGGGTGAGGATATACTTTAAAGCAGCAATTGTATGCAATATTTAATTTGCAAAGAAAAAATATTGAATTCATGTGAAACTATATGGTGCTAAACTCAGGGCCACTACTTTTGGACTATGAACCAAAAATAAATCTTGCATTCAGCTGGATTTCTTGCACATGTCAAATACTAGTTTGAATTAATTCCAAATTGGAATGGTTTTCACCCTGCTTTTGGATTCAACTTGATTTCTTGGCTTGGAAAGTGTTCATAATTTGACATTGATGAGCTACTAACTTGACCTTCTTTGCATTGGAAGCTTATTCACAGGGGTTGATCATATTCAGGTTAATGCCTCAATGGCAAGATAGAAATTTTGTGACTTCATCCAACCATTGAAGAAAGCTTACATAATTTTTGAGTTTTTCTGGAGAGTTTTTGTTGAATACCTTGGATTTGATAATGTATCCAAACCAGTGAATCTTGGGGGGTCAGAATTGTTGCCATCAAGAATCAGCTTGCCTATTGATTCAATATGATTTTTTAATTTGTTTGAAATGAGACTCTTGAAACCATCCCACTGCATGATAAACAGATCAAAGGTGATAATAATACTCTTTTTCTGATGCACAGGAACCCACCTTGTCATCTTCTTTTTCTTCTCTGGTACATACAGGAAAAATGAAATATGAAATTCAAAGTTGGATGATAACCTCAAAGGGGTTGGTGGTGGGAAGGGGGAAGGCTAATTTAAATTTGAATTTATGAGCCGCTCATCAGTGTGGTAACAATAGCAAGATGGTATTCAAGGTAATTGACCAAATGAGATTGGTACAATGGTATTGGAATAGTTGGAGGGTGATATGTCTGGGTTTTCAAATGCTGACATGGTGATGAAATAACACAAAAATTAGTGGCTTTTCTAGCATGATGATGAGGGAATTAATTTTTTGGAAGGGGGGGGGGTAAGATAGAAACAAAACAAGAGCATACTATTTCTGAGAAATCCTTGAAAGGCCCACACCATTGGATTCATTTTTGCCCCAATTGTGGGGAATCAGGTGGTCCAGGGGCAATGATATCCTTTTTAAAATAAATGATTAGAAAAGGATGTTAGATGAGCAAGGGGAAATGAAGCTTGGGATATCAGGTACAGATGGCAGAAACTCACAAAAAAATTGAAAAAATCCAAATATAAACATACTTTATGGGATCTCAGCTTCATTCCAATGAGCAAAGGGTCAAAGCTTGTTTGAAAAGACTATATGTATGTATTTACAGGGTGGGGGTGACAAAAGTTGTCCCACTGTTTTGAAATGAGCCTGAGTTCCAACACTCCCAAATTTTGAGTGTGGTCTGGGAAGCCTTTCTCAGCACACAACCTCAATCTTTTTTCAATCTTCAGCTTCATGACCATTTTTGATTTTGTCTATCAAATCAGGTAAGTTTCATTTTCCTCTCATTTCAAACTGTTTTTTTAAAAAAAATTATTGATTGCTTGTTTGTTTTATCCAATTAACTTTTGAACTAATCATCTGATTCCCAATCAATGATAGATCAATTTTGAACCAAGTAAAAAAAAAGAAGTATTGGATGAATTCAAGGTGTGGATTGTAGAGATGTACAAGGGTGGAATTTTGGGTAACAAGATCAGCAAGAAAATGGCACTCAACTGATACACAATCTATAGCCTTATGAAAAAATATAACAAAAAAGGATTTGTTCAAAACCAGAAGAAATTTGGTTGGCCATCAAAACTCATGAATTGGGATTTTTTGCAGCTTGGTTGTTTCTTGAGAGGAAAAAGAAGTTATAACTTGAGCAAAATGGCCAATTCAATTGTTACCAACATCTTGACCAGGAAACTCCACCAATATTCACATCAAGTGGGCTATCACTGCTGATTTACTGCAAGAAAACCATTCTTGAGTGGCTCCCACAAGAATTTGCAACTTGCTTGCTTGGGAAAATTAACATTGGACAAAGTTTTTCTGGAACAATGAATTTTTCTTTGAAGTTGGTAAGAATACCCAGCAAGTCAATGTGTGGCAACTCCCCCATGAGGAGTTTTAATCAACCTGCCTTTCCCCCACAATAAAGAGTGGTTGAATGACAATGATGATATGGGGTGCTTTCATGGGTAAAACCACTTCTCCAATGGTTTTCATGCCTCCAAGAAGAAGGTTGGCAAAATATTTCATTGAAATTGTTTATGATGGCACTTTGGGGCCATGGCTTTCAACTATAAAACATTAAGATCCCATCCTGATGGAAGATGTAGCTGCAGTTCACAAGGCCAAAATTTTCAAAAAGTGGCAAAATTAGAAATGCCTCAAAAAACTAGAATGGTCAGCTCAATCACCAAACCCTTCAGCTTGCTACTATTGCAGAGAAAGCTGCAGAAGTAACAAAATAACATAAATAAATAAATAACTTATTAAAGGAGAAATAATATTAAAAGTTGTATTTCAAATTATTATCCTTCATAAAATTTAACATAGGGTCACTCACTGAAACCTACCTTGAATTCCCACTGCTTACATTTTTAAATGATTTATGAAAATTTATAAAGAGGCGCAGCCTTAGGATTTTCTTGCCATTTTTATATTTCACATTAAACCCCACGTACAGGTTTCACAGCTAATTTTGTGTCAGAATCCAGGAATTCTGTGATTTAGAGAAGTTACAAGCGGAAATGTGATGTGTCACAATTCCTGCACGCAGCCGCAGCAACCAATACATCTGCGTGCGGCTGAGCAGAAGCACTGCCACCCTGTCCTCTTACCCTGAAAAGCCGGTTACACAGCCCCAGGAATCTGACAGATACGCAGCCGCGGGTTTCAGCTTGCTACTATTGCAGGGAAAGCTGCAAAAGTAACAAAAATAACATAAGAATAATAATATTAAAATTAACCTAAGAAGGAGTAGGAAAAATATGAATATTATTGCAGAAATCGATTCTCCACCCAAAATTGGGTAGGGTCACTCACTGACCCCACCCTTGAAATCCAACTCCTTATATTTTCAAATAATTAAGAAAGGAAAGACCAAAATACCACGGCACCACTATGGTACTTTTTTGGACAATTAAATACTTCACATGTATTGTCATGGGGAGTTTTCACACCTAAAATTCAGTCAGAATTGAGGTGTTGTGTATATTTTAGGAGTTACAGATGGAAATGTGTTCTGTCACAATTCCCGCACGCAGCCGCGGCAGCCAAATACACCCGCGCGCGGCTGAGCTACAGCACTATCACCCTGTCAAAGCCGTGTACGCAGCCCCGGGACTCTGACAAGTACGCAGCCGCAGGACTACGAGTTGACAAAGTGACAGGCGGCCTGAGAAACCTAGGTACCGCCTAAATTTGCTACAACCTACGCAGGAACATTCTACATATGTAATAAATGTTCCTGTGGATAGTAGATAGTCTAGGTATACGTATAATTATATTAAAATACCTAAATAACCTTTATAAGTATTTTTATTAAATATAATTCAAAATACCAAAAATGTTGAAAATAAGATAATGACTACTTCTAAAGATATATTAAAATACTTTGATATACAATCATGAGAACTTCTAGACATAAATATTATTTTACATACTAATAAAACTAATGATGTAAAAATATAACATGAATACTCATGACATATATTTTTAAGTAATTATTTTAGTAAATCAACTGAAATTTGAAAATAAGGAGTAAAATCAATATGATGACTTTACTCCAATTATTTAATACATCATGAGGACTCACCTGAAATCAGACTATCCGTAGGAATGTCTATTACAATGATTATTAAATTACTAGGAACATTTACTAAGGATAATTAATTAAATAATAAATAAAATGGACAGATTAGTGTTATTCACATGTCCAAACATCAATTATAAAGTAGAATAATTCCCATACCCTGTGTGAAGAGTTAAAGAAAGGCTATGATGCCATGGAGAGATGAACGGATGGTTGTAGGCTATTGATGAGTCTAATGAGGAGTAATAATGAGGCTACAAGAGCCAGGGAAAAGGGAAAATACTTGTATAGTCAAGTGTAACTGATCTGAAAAGGAGGAAGGGACACTCTGGTTTAGTTGTCTGTTAATCAGATGTTTTTCATTCCTGGTCCAAGGGAAGGACCAGTATTTATGGAAAACTAGAGAACCCCAAAGGGGGCCTAAGGTAGCAGGGTTAAGACAACTAGAGAGCCCCCAGAGGGGGCCTGAGACAGGAATAATATCTTAATGAAAGCAGTAAGATAGAAATAAAGCTGACTAAATTTGTCAGTTACAAAATATGAACAGAAAAAGACAACACACCACCTTAACTGACAAATTTAGGAACCAATTTGAGACCAATCAACATTTCAGAGGAGAATATGAGAAGAGAATATGAGAATGAGAGATATGAGATTTGAGAAAGGATGACAAGACACCACCTTGTCAGCATATGAGATGGGGAATGAAAGCCTATTTTAAGAGGAGCAACGAGGACCTCAGGCATAGTTGCCTAGCTTAATATGGGAGGAATGATAGCCTATTTTAAGAGGAGCAACAAGGACCTCAGGCATAGTTGCCTAGCTTAATGGGGAGAATGATATGATGATGATGATGATGATGATGATGATGATGAGAGTAATGGTAATGGTGATGGGTATGGGATGATGATGGTGATGGTGATGGTGATGGTGATGGTGATGGTGATGGTGATGGTGATGGTGATGGTGATGGTGATGGTAATGGTGATGGTGATGGAGTTGGTGATGGTGATGGTGATGGAGTTGAAATGGATTGGTGACAGTTATAGGATAATGGTGGGTGATGACAGTATTGGATAATAATGAATGTGTTTATTGTAATGAATGAGGGTGGAAAATAGGAAGATATAAACAGATAGTATTGAAAAAAAGGAGGAAAGGATTCCAACACATCAGCCTGTTCAATAATAGATGGGAAGGAACATTGATTTGTTGTTGAAGTTGATTTTTAATGTTGTTGATGGATGATATTGAGAGGTTGATATGGTTGATGGTTGATGTTGATTTGGAGTCAGTGATTGATGGATGAGTTGTTAGAGGATGAGATGCGATGTTGGAGGGAGCAGAGGTGTAGGTTGAGGATGATGGGAGCGTTGATGGGGAGATGGAGCGAATTGATGTAGTTGATGGAGTGGAGGAGATGGAGGAGATGAAGCAATTGGTGGTTGAGCAGGTGGAGCGGAGGAGATGGATGGGAGCAAGCAAGCGGTTGAGATGGACCAATGGAGCGATGTGGGGATGAGAGGTGACAGGACGGGCCAAATGAATGGACCACCCCAAATGGATGATTGAGATTGGATCAATGAATGAAGAGCGGAGCAAGAGATGAGTAGCAATTGAGATCGCAAGTGAGGTTGGGAGAGAAGATGTTGAGAGAGAGTGAGCTTGCAAAGATTGGGGTGACCAGCGATCAAGGTAGGAAAAGCGGGACTGCAAGGAAAGAGTGAGCGAGATTGCAAGAGAGGATGCAACCAAGGTTGCTAGTTGTTGAAGATGCGAGCAAGGGAGCAACAAGGTCGCCATCGAAGTCTTCATTGAGGCAGTGAGAGAGGGAGCGGACGAGCGAGGAGGAGCGCGCGAACGATGTCGCAAGCAAGGTTGAGAGGTCGGAGAGGGCCAAGGGATCGGTAGAGGATGAGATTGGTAGACAAGGAGACCAATTAGATCTGATGATAGTTGAGGACAATTGGAAGAGGTAGGATGATGAGTGGAGTGAGTAGGAGATGATGAGGTGAAGAATGATGTGATTCTAGAGAACTAAGAAGGTCTTCGATTGACTCAAGTAGGGTTCAGGCTAGGATTTCTGATGACTTGGCAGCAAAACATTCAAGCCGAAGGGTGGGAGAGGGAGGAGGAGGAAGCAGGGAGCTCGGGAGTAGGGAGTAGGTTGAGTTGTTGAGTGAGTAGGTTAGTAGGAGGAACGCTCAAGGGTTGTAGTTGGGTTTGAAGTCGAGTCTTGAGGACATCCAAGGGGGTCATGGTCAAACTAGTGAGGAGGCCAGCTGCACAAGCTGCTAGGGCCTTATCACGAATGCTTATCGAGGAAGGGAGGATGGTAGTTGGAGTAGAGCTTGAGGAAGGAAGATGGGAAGATGGGGTTGGGGTAGCCGGCATGAGGAGTATGATGAGCTTGATGAGGATGAGTGCTTCGGATATGTGACGTTCTGGGCAGCAAGGAGAGTGGGGCGCTGGAAGAGACATGGCGCAGGCCCGATGGTAGTTTTGAGCTAGGTAAGAAGGATGAACCAAGCTGATTGTGATGGTAATGACTAGAGAACACGCAACAAGGAAAGACACTGGCGGACATTTGATCATAGGGATTTGGGTGGCAATAAGACCTTGGTTGGGTTGAGAGCTAGTCCAACCCCGGAGATTGTTGGGACCAAGGCAAGGAACCAATTTCATACAGTTTTGAATGATCCGCTTGAGCGTTGATGGTGGGTGTGGAGGAGAGAATTGGATAGGTGGTGATGAATGATGAAGATCGGAAGGATGATAGACCAAATCTTGGGCATCCTTTTGAACGAGTGATGATGGCAGGGTGGATTTGCTGGACGAGAGGAGTGGTGGATTGGTAGAGTTGGGAAGGACGTTATCGCTAGCACTCAGACTCAAGAAGAGGAAGAAGGGGACCATCCAGATGCAGAGTGTGAAAGAGGAGGTGATGTCGATGAACGTCAACTGATCCGAGGGACGAGAGGGTGACAATCCACTGGACCATATCGGAGGATGGTGGTGGTGAACGGTGGGCCGGTTGACGCAATCGTCAAAGTAAAAGAACCAGGCAAAGTGATTGACAAAGACCAAGCAACAACTCGAGACGAAGGAGATCGAGGTGAGGGAGATGGAAGGCCAGAGCCGGGAGAAGTTGGATAGCTAGACAAGATGGGAGAAGATGCCGAGGAGGACCAGGGGGAGCGGAAGACCGTCTGAGAGGTAGAAGGCGAGATGAACCAGGATGACGAGGTTGATAAGCAGTTTACCAAACCGTTTGACCGCCTGGGTATTCTCTTTGATGACCTCGGCGAGGTAGAGCAGACCACTGGCGAGAAAGAGTGTTCCAAAGCCGATGATCAACAGGCCAACGAGGAAGGAGATGAGATGGAGGAGAAGCATCTTTGGATGAAGGATCAGGAGAGGGATAGAAAAAAAAAACTGGTCAAAGAATGAATCAAGAGAAAGGGAGAGAGAGGATGAGAGGAGAGACAAAATTGGATAGTGAGGATGATGGGATTGATGAGATTGGCAATGGGACAACCAGTTGGAACAATGAAGTTGACCGGATGGCTTAGTGGGATGAGTTTTGGCTTTTAACCGTGAAGAGTTAAATAAAGGCTATGATGCCATGGAGAGATGAACAGATGGTTGTAGGCTATTGAGGAGTCTAATGAGGAGTAATAATGAGGCTACAAGAGCCATGGAAAAGGGAAAATACTTGTATAGTCAAGTGTAACTGATCTGAAAAGGAGGAAGGGACACTCTGGTTTAGTTTTCTGGTAATCAGATGTTTTTCATTCCTGGTCCAAGGGAAGGACCAGTATTTATGGAAAACTAGAGAACCCCAAAGGGGGCCTAAGGTAGCAGAGTTAAGACAACTAGAGAGCCCCCAGAGGGGGCCTGAGACAGGAATAATATCTTAATGAAAGCAGTAAGATAGAAATAAAGCTGACTAAATTTGTCAGTTACAAAATATGAACAGAAAAAGACAACACTGTGGAATTAGATGCTACCTGTGTTATAGCACCAAGAAAACGTGAAAGGCTACCACTGCGTACCCTGATAACCTCAGTGTCCATCCCTTTGAGCCCCTGTATCCCTCAGAAGGACAATATTGGGACTCAAAGAGCTATAAATAAGGAGCTCTTGTGAGGATGTTGATACCCAGAGACCCAGTTTTATTTACATTCAGACACCGTGCCAAGGTAATCAAATACTTACAAGAGATAAGCAAGTGATTTATGGCTTTAGTCTGATCTATAATATCTGTCCCAAACCCTTTTTATCAATTTAAACTGCTGAACAACCTTATAACCCCAGTAAACAGGTTTAACCCATCAGTGCACATTCCAAAAAGGTACTTAAAGAATTTAATAATATAACAGTGAGTCTTATTATCCTTTCTCTGTTGTGGAAGCTTGGTTACAAAGCCCTGCCAATCTACCATGTATTTTATATACATATTATCTTTGGGCAATATATCCTTTAAGAATACAAATTAAAGGTTCCAAAGTAACCATGTATACGTGTTTTCGAAGTGAATTCCCTCAAGAGAGGTGTTAAAGATCCCCAATATAATTGTGGACCCTCTGTTAACTTATTTAATAATCAATTTATTGATATTGATTTATAACATTAAACTATAACCAAAGCAATCAACCTTGCAATAAGCTTTATCCAAATATTTTATGGATTTTTTCTGCATTTATTGAATAATATATTTATTATTTATTCTGTCACCTCTGGTAGCTAAAGTATAGAAAGGATCTTGGCATCCAGGAGGCTGACAGTGGGACTATGGGCTGAAAAGCTGACAGACAACATGAGAAGCTAGGGTACCGCGTAAGAGTACTACTACTAATACGGGAACATACCATGTATGTAATTAATTTCCCCGTGGATATTAGATAGTCTAAAAATACATAAAATGATATAAAAATACTTAAATAAACTTTCTGCATATTTTTTATAAAATATAATAAAAAATACCAAAAATGTAAAAAATAAGACAACTAAAGTTTGAAAAATACCTTAAAATACTTTAAAAATACAAAAGTGAGAATTTCAAGACATCAGTATGTCCATGAAATACTGAGAAAACTGATTATGTAAAAATATTACATATATTAGCATAGCACATATTTTTAATTAATCATTTCAAGTAAATTCACAGAATTTTGAAAATAAGGGCCAAAATCAGTATCATGATTTTACTCCCATCAGCTAATACATAATGAGAACCCATCTGACATTAGATTACCCGTAGGAATGTTTAATAAGAAGAAATATTAAAATCCTGAGAGCATTTACTAAGGATAATTAATGAAACAATGATCAGGTGGATAGATTAGTGTTATTCACATGTCAAAACATCAATCAAAAAAGTAGAATAATTCCCATATCCTGTGTAAATAGATGCTAACCATTGTATAGTCCCAAGAAAACGTGATGGGCTACCACTGGTTACCCTGCTAGCCTTAGCACCCGTCCCTTTGAGCCCCTATAGCCCTCAGAAGGACAGATTTGGGATCCAAAAAGATATAAATAAAGAGCCCTTTTTGAGGTTATTGATACCCCAGACCCAGTTATATTTACATCCAAAAACCGTCCCAAGGTAATCAAATACCTATAAGAGATAATTAAGTGATTTATGGCTTGAGTCTGCTTAGTATTATCCTTCCCAAAACTCTTTTTATCAATTTAAACTGCTGAAAAACCTTTTAACCCCAGTAACAGGTTTAACCCATCATTACATGTCCCAAACAGCTACCTCAAGGATGCAATAACATACCAGTGAGTTTTATTATCCTTTTTCTTTTGTGGAAGCTTGGTTACAAAGCCCTTTGACTCCATCATATATTTTATATATATATTATCCTTGGGCAATACCTCCTTTAAGAATATAAATTAAAGGTTCCAAAGTAACCAGGTCTATGTGTTTTCAAGTGAATTCCCTGAAGAGAGGTGTTAAAGATCCCCAATATTATTGTGGAACCTCTATTAATTTATTTAATAATCAATTTATCAATGTTGATTAATAATATTCAATCATAACCAAACCAATCAACCTTGCAATAGCTTTATCCAAATATTTTATGTATTTTTTCTGCATTTATTGAATAATATATTTATTATTTATTCCATCACCCCTGGTAGCTAAAGGATAGCAAGGGTCTTGGCATCCAGGAGGCTGACAAAAACTCAAACCCATCAAGAATTTTTGCCATACCATGAATATCAATATACAGAGATTCTACCAACCAAAGTCCCTGGATGAGATGGATAAGGCCCTCAAGAGTGCCTGGGATGATTTTCCAGGGAAGCAACTCATCCATCTCATTGAAAGCATGCCTGAATGAATGAAAGCCGTTGTTAAAGCTCATGGTGGTTCTAATTAATGGTAGAACTGATTTTTTCATTTTTTATCTCATTTTCCTTTCCATCATGATCCCCTATCAATCATTACTAAGCATCAAAAAATTGTGATCATTCATTTTTTTCATTTTTTTTCTTTTGAACTCCATATACAGAAAACCATGACCAAATTATGGATTTCCTTTTTTTTAAAAAATAAAATAAAATAAATTCTTTTGGTTTCAAGTCAAAAAATTCATTGCTATGTAAATAACAGACACAAAATAAAATAATTACTCCATTTTGTATTTGTATTTATTTTATTTTTTTATGGTACTTCAAGCTTGTCTGGTAACACTCCCAAGTACCTCTTGGCACTGTGCCCAGCGGGCTTGATTCCTGAATCAGGTTGCACTGTGGATCTTGGCACATAGCCAAGCTCCAATTGGCCAAAGCCAAGCTGTTGGCACACCCCCTCACTCATTTTTTCCCCTCCCCCTTGCCACCTTCTCAGTTCTACCAGCCAAGGTTCTGGCAGCTAACACAATTGGCATCAATCTCTTTGGTCAATGGGACCCCACCAATGTTGAAATCAAAGAAATTTCTGTTCATTTCCCCAGTTGGTGTTGATGGTCTTATACCTCTTCTTTTTTCTCAGCTCATTTTATTTTTGTATAAAATTCTCCTTTTTTTTCTGATTGAAAAATTTGTAAATAGTATTTACAAGTTTATTGAAGAAAAGAAATAAATAAAAAAATGCCCCCAATTATTGATCTGGTGGGTGTGGTCAATTGGCTTGGGTGTTGGCCAAGTCAAACTTTGGCTCAACCCACCCAAACTTGGCTGTGTGCCAAGTTGTGCTTTGCTTTGTGCCAAGTGGGCTTTGAGGGGTGCCATGGGGGCTTTAGGGTGTGCCCAGCGCACTTTATCAAAAAACAGGCTAATTTGGGGGGGTGCTCAAACAAGCTTGAAATAACCTAAAAGCAAAGAACCAAAAATGGTACAAAAAAAGGAGAAAAAAAAACTATCAGTGGGATGACTTTTGTCCCCCCCCCCCCCCCCCCTGCACAGTGGGCAGAGAAAACTCATCCCACAGTTTGGAGATGCTCAAGGGTGCAGGCAACTCCAATCCTGGAGTGCCATTTGCACAACCTTGATCAACAATCCAACATTGACCAGGTTTGGTTTTTGGCTTCATGAACATTTTCAATGTGGTCTATTAAATCAGGCCAGTCTCTCATTCTGTTCTAATTGATTTTGATTTCAATTCATTCTTTTTGTTTGTGCTGATTTTATGGGCATCTGACCTGTTTTTATTCTTTAAGCCAAAATTTTTGAATAGATCAATGTTGAATGAAGTCAAGAACAAGGATTTTTCAAATGAGGTGAAGGCAAGAGTTGTAGGGATGTAGAAAGGTGGAATGACTGGCAACAAGATCAGCAAGTATTTGGGCATCAATTGTTACACCATCTACAGCGTCATAAAATGTTACAACTAACAGGGGATGGTGAACAATCTAGAACAATCAGGTTGAGCATCCAAATTGACCAATTGAGATGTTTGCCGGGTCAGCCATGTCTTGAGAAGCAAGAGATGGGCCAACCTCAACAAACTGGCCAACTCAATCACCACAAGTGTCTCAGCAAGGACAATTCAAAAATGTGATCATCAACTTGGCTATTGCTGCCAAGTTTCTGCTCAAAAGCCATTCCTGAATATGAACCACAAGCGTCAATGTCTTGAATTTGCTTTTTTCCATCTCCACTGGACCATCAATGACTGGATAAGGGTAATATGGACCAATGAATCTTCATTTGAAGTTGACAAGAACACTCAGAAAGTGAATGTCTGGAGACTCCCCCATGAAAAGTACAAATCAACCTGTCTTGCCCCCACATTCAAGAGTGGTTGAACAACAATAGTGATATGGGGTACTTTCATGGGTGAAAGCACCTCCACAATTGTTTTCATGCCACAAAAAACGCAAAATACAAAGGATTTCATCAAGATTGTTAATGAAGGTGCTTAGGGACCTTTGATTTCCACAATAAACCATCAAGATGCAATCTTAATGGAAGATGGTGCTGCCGTTCATAAGGCAAAAAGCTGCAAACAGTGGCAAAAGGAGAAAGGACTCAAAAAACTCAAATGGCCAGCTCAATCACCAGACCTGAATCCCATTGAGAATGCTTGGTACAGCTTGAAGAGCAATATTCAAAAACTTGATCAACCAACCAACCTGCATGAGATGGAGACGGCACTCAAGAGTGCCTGGGATGATTTTCCCAAGCAGAAGCTCATTCATCTTGTTGAAAGAATGCCTCAACAAATGAAAGCTGTTGTGAAAGCTGGTGGTGGGTCTACTTGTTGGTAGACCCTTTATATATATATATATATATTTTGGTTTTTTACTATCTCCAACAGTCTTGTGTCCATCCATTCATGTTAAGCCTCAAAAAAAAAATCAATGGTCCAGTTTTTGCATTTTTTTTTTCTAGAACAATTTAACCAAAAGGACAATTTACCCCATTTGGAGGCTTTTTTTATTAATTTTTTTTTAAAAAAAACTGTGTATTTTTAATTTATAAGATTAACTGCAACATGATTACCAGGCATGAAATTATACAATCACCCATTTTTTTTTATTTTTTTTTTGGTTGGGAAAATGGCAAACAAAAACTAGTACACAAAAAAAAAATCAATAAGTGGGACGACTTTTGTCACCCCACTGTAATACATATGTAAATACATTAGATGACCTAGCTCCACCGTCCAACCAATTCGATTGTTGCTAGATAAGGCCTTTATTGAAATCGAAGGTATCGGGATGCATCGATGCATGTACCTGACTACTGCTCTGCGGGGTCACGATTGACTCGAAAGGGCTATAAATATTTACTTATTGACTACCATTAATTATGTGCCGATGGGCTCCGATCGAATTCGAAGTCGAGACGAACGAAATGGGGGAGTCGAGACCTATGAGAGAACGATTCTGCAAGGGTTGGTGTACATACATCGATTGTAGATTGATGACTTGTGAGTGACTAGACGAGGTAAATATGTATAACCTCACCATCGAGTGCGTCGGTATCATGATGATCAGGAAGGGTTGAGAAGTCGAGGGAGCCCATCATGAGTTGATAGCCAAGTTGAGATTCAAGAACCGAGGGGACTCGTGACGATGATGATGATGATGGTCGATCGGGGCACTTGGCCGCTTGGAATAGTGATGAAAGTGCCTCAGCTAGTAGGTTGAATATGATGAATAAATATTTACAGATAGACAGAAAACTTACGAGTTGATGATCAGAGGTGCATGGCTAGAGATATAAATTAAATACTTATGATCAGATCCTTCATGATGATGAGGATGAATAGCTCTATCACCACGAGCCTGCATCTAGTACATCAGTATAAAAATATGACATGCCATTTGCATTATCATCGATCATCGAGTCATCTTCAACTCCAAGATATAATATTTATCACTTGCGATCCTGATCTCGAGATGATGCATCTGAAAAGATCTGGATCAAGAATTTATCGTACTGGAAGGCCGGCCGATAATTGTCAAGGATGATGGTGTCATGATAAGGTACATATTTATCGATCTCCCCTCCTTCAACCGATTCCTAACTATAAGCTCGTCGTCGTCTTCGCTCGGGCTCGATTACCCTCCTCGTTCTTCTTCTTCTTCCCCTTCTTCCTCTTCTTCTTCTTCTTACCTACCATCCAACTCCCTCCCTCGAGTCCTAATTGATCGACATTCCCCCGATATTGATGGTGATGATCGAGTGCAGCCTCCTCCAACTTGGTCCTTCATCCCGATTTCGTAGTCACCAGCTACTCTGTTGATCTTCAATCCATCCTTCGGGTGTACTCACTCATTCTAGAAATTATTTATCTATTTATTATCGATGAGATAGGTCCGACCCTTCTACCGATCATCATCATGGCGTCTAGGATCTTGATGCTCATCCTACGTCCCATCCATCGATCTCGATTCCAACCAGTTCATGATGACGAACCACCCTGATCTCCAACTCAGTCCTAGTTTGAATCCATAGGGACCTGACTGACTCTTTCTGTCCATCACTTGATTTCGATTGCTGTTGATTATAAAGGAACGCTTGGGTGTTCTGACTCTCGATCCTCACCGACTCATGTCAAGACCATTCTCTCATCTTGACTCTCTTGGTCACTCTCGACATCCTCTTCTCCTCCTTCGGTAATCCTCCTTAGTCGTCTTCTTCTGCATAACTACTTTTATTAAGTACCTATTACTTACTACCTTATATCTAGATACACAGCTATGAAATCCTCCTCCCTCATTCATCTCTTATACCTAAACAGGTCTATCATCTATTCATACCTCTTTACCTATCTACGACTCATTCGGTATCATTTTTGATCAAGATCATCCCTATCTAGGATTCTTCCACCACCTCCTCCTCTGAGCAAGTGCCCCCCCCCCCCCCTCATCACTGTTGATCATAATGGCATGTATCTCTCATCCATAACGATCCCATCCCCCTAGGATCTACATCCAGCCACCATCACTTTCTCCTCGTCCTACTTACTCATCCACTCGATCATCCTCATCCCTCTTGGTTCACCGCGGCCAGACGCCAACTCCCGACGATCGACATCACTCCCTCCCCCAACGACATCCACTTTCGAATGCCCATGCAAACCGTAATCTAAGCCCCCTTGGATCTCTTTCATCATCCAATCAATCTTCCATAATATCGGTAACGGTCAATCTCATCCACATCTCTTCTCGTCTCCGAGGCCCCACCAGACTGGTACTTCCCCGTACATCACTCTGAGTTGAGAAATCGACCGATTCATCCGGGTAGATTTGAATTCCCGATCATCAGTTCATTAACATCATCCTCGCTCAACTAACCCACCCTACTCTACTCAGCGAGAGAGAGAGAGAGAGAGAGAGAGAGAGAGAGAGAGAGAGAGAGAGCGAGAGAGAGACATACACCATCATACCCTACATCAAATTACTAGATTCCCCATAGTCTCAGGAGCTCAGAAACCCTCCTTGACTCTTGTCGACAGGAATCTAAAGCGTTCAACCGGTTGACATCCCCCCCTCGATTACAGTCCTATCTCATCCCATCGGCCAAGATGATCCTGGCCGAGTTACCATCCACCGAGCTCCCTCCAAGTCGTCCGAGAGATCATCTCTCATCCCACTCTCATTCTCCTGACAGTCAAGCCTCATCGTCACCTTCTGCTTCCTCTTCTTCCTCTTCTTCTTCTTCCTCGCCTTCGTCATCATCGGCTTCACTCTCACCCCCCTCCCCAGAATGTACCGACCTGACTCGTTCCCAAGCCTTACATCCAGAATCTGACAGAATCCGGCAACCTACCCCTCCCTTGGGGTCCCCAGTTGCCTTGAATGCTCCCAAGGGGGTGGCCGGTAACTTGGCATTACCCCTAGTATACTCCTCACCCATTCAGGAGACTCTTGACCTCTCCTCCGACCTCAAACTGCCCCATCCAACTTTATCGTCACCACCACCACCACCACCACCACCACCTTCATCACTGTCCCTACCACCACTCGCTACTCCAATCGATCTCAACTCCCCTCTCCCCAACTGGCTCACGATCGCAAGAAGCCAATTACGTTCAATCGATCCTCCGATCCTCAATCCTCACAAGGTCTCCCCTGTCCTCGGATCATCCATCCCGAAATCCCTACCTAGTCCCAATCCTTCAGCAGATCCTCCTACTGGGATCTTCCAATCAGATCAGCCTACTTCCAGAATGGAGCGTAACATCATGTTAATGTCTATGAACAAATCAGAGCCTAATCTCCTTCATCCTTCCTCCCATCGCTCATTTACGAATCGGCATCCACCATTATCACCCCCCCCACCACCGATATCATCTACTTTTGAGCTCGAGAACTTTTCTGCTCCTTCATTTCCCCCCCAACCAGTCAAGCACCATAGACCTCAGTTTAGTCTATCCGATCTCAAACGGATTCCACCCCCTCCCCAAGTCGAAGCCTCTCGAAACCCTACCTCAACTCACCACCATCCATCGATTAGATCTATCCTCAATCAAACCTCCAAGCGCATCTCCCAATTCACCTCTCGTCTCCATCCCTCCTCTAATTCCCCTTCCCCCTCATCTCCTCCTCATCTCACCGGTGGCTCATCAACTTTGGTGTCTGCACCCCATTCACCTAAATCTCCCATCACAGTCCCCTGTTCCAAGCATGATGCTCATCATCAACCTAGCTCGGACCTCCCCGGATCTGGCTCACCACCTCTCCCGACTCCATCCACATCATCTTTTACTTCTCATCCCACTCCACCACCCACGATCCCACAGATCAGCCCCCCGGCCCACCTCGGCCCAAAGAACAATAAATTCAAACGCAATAACACTCGAATCCATTCCCCCAACTTTTACCAATCTCTCAAATCGCGCTGGAGACCAGAGCCTGTCATTCCTGAAACTGCTTCGGGCTTCCTCACTTGTCCTGTTCCTAAGCCAATGGGTGATAATTCCATGACTTACCCCAGCTTTGAAAATGTTGAGCGCGAACAAAAAAAATGTCTATCCTCTGCAGTCGACCATGATGATTGCCCGCCTAAGCGGTCATCCCTACAAGACGTCACTCAGTTGATTTCTTCCAGGGCGGCTACTGAAATTCTTAGGTCCCGTTCACAAACCAAGCTCGGTGCGGGCCACAAAGTCAATTCTCAGTTCAACCTGCCGGGCATTCAGAACCCAATGGCATCACAGTCACCCCCGGTGATTCCTACCTTGTCGTCCAGGCTGCGCGCCCTATCGACATCAAGCGCTGGTTATCGAAAGCCCGACTTTGGACCGCTTTTACCATTCCAGCTGACCGACAAACAATTTACCTTGGCTGTCCAAAAATCCAAGCTGAAATTGCCGCCTTCCACCGCGGCTGGTAGTGTTGCGGTTTGTGCCGTGTCCAAGGGCACCCATGTCGATGCACCGTTATCCAAATTGACATGGCCATCCTCCTCCGAGGCTGGTAATACTCTAGCTTCTATAGCGTCAAAGGATATACATGTCGATTCGCAGCTATTACATAGGTCAGCTACCGCCCCCCCAAACCCATCTCAGAAGGCTTTGACCGAATTGAGTGGTCGGCCTCAAGTCGCTGGAGGCTCCTTACCACCAACTTGCCAACCTAAGCCTCAGCTTAGATTGAATGAGGAACCCGATTTGGATGGACCCAGCAACCGGTCTGATGATTGTCAGTTTCCGTTTATCCTCTGTGTCGTCGTTGTGAAATTAGCATGGCCCATCGCCAAGCTACAGCTCACGAGAGGGCGCAAACCGTAGGTAGAGATCCTGGTGTTAATGTCGTTTCTTTGAACCTTTCTGCGAAAAAATTATCGTGAACTCGATCACATTCCTATACGCAGTGTTCCCCATTGACCTTCAAGGCTGCAATGAGGTCTCAATATCAGAATCACCATCGTCCCCTGACCAGGACGTATCCTCCGGAATAAATCAAGTTGATCAAATTCAGACTTTGCCATCGGCAAACGATCCCATTGAGTCGGTTCCTCATCAACATTCCCCTCAAGCAGAACAGAAGGTGCTTGCCGCTCCTGAATCGATTGACCCATACTCAAATCCATTTACCTGTGAGTCATCAATTTTTCCATCTTGTCACTTTAAAGAATCAACCGACGAAGATGACGATCATGAGCTAATATCGACGCATACCTATTTCCCTGCACGCTCCTTAACTAGACCCGGAAATTCCCGGTCAACCTGATGAGGTCGAGCTCCCAGAGATGAGCGAAGCGGTTCAAATGGCTATTGCGGAAGATTTACATCATAAGAACCACGCCAACTTTGCTTCTCGCAGATCCTCCATCAGTATGGTTCTCAAGCGCCAGGATTCTGTCGACGCCTCCACACCTGTACTTTTCCAAGGGATTTGGGAGAAGGAACTGGAGGAAAATGAGCGCAAGTGGAAGCGACTGGCTCGTATGAGTGGTAGTCAATCATCCTCCATTTACTCCAGTCAATCTCATCCCGAACCAGACGACCAGAATCAGGGCCTCGATTGTCCTTTGCCAGTCATCACTCGCCCCCCCTCAAATAGCGTATCTGGGTTTTCAATCAAACCCAATGTCCACTCGAGTGCACTTGAATCTTCGGAACCGCTGACCGAAATTACTCAGACTCCCAATGAGGTACTAGACTTAGTTTGGGACTCTTTCAAATCCGACGCTGAGCTCAGCCTCAGTGATATCAACTGTGACGGTTCTCTCAATACCACCTTCACGGGCAGTGATGATGATGCGCGCCACTCAATTGAACCCCTCAAAGCGAACCTTCCTGCCCTCGAGCGGATCAAAGAACCTATTGATTCGAGCTGTTTCACTAGTCTCCCAAGTCTTGAGACTTCTAGGCTACCAAACGCGAAGCCCGTTGGCCTGGGACTGTTCAACACTCCGTGCGACCCTGTGCTTGGAGGCAATGTACCCATGGCGGATGATACCTCCCCTATCACGAGTCCCAAGTTAAAGAAACTGTCGTTACTAAGTAAACCCACCTCCTCGATCATTCTCGAGAGTTCAAAGGCTAAAGGGAAGTACCCAAGCCGTAAAGCTAATTACAAGACATTACGTCCTCGTGATCTTGAAATCAATTCATCGTCACTTGATTTATCCCTCCTCAACGCTTTCCCTGCTCCGCCCAGCAGCCATCGTTCTAGCCAATCCTCCTCTTCATCACATTCTTTGAAGGCCTTGACATTAAGCGAAGCACCATGGAACTCAGTTGGGTTGTCATCAGCACCCACATCGTTACCAGGTTCTTTGAACAAAACCAAACTTCTCACTCAAGATCGTCTGGGTCCTCAACCATCAGCCAGTCATCAATCGAAGTTGGACAATTCACGCAAAATTTTAGCATCGTTCAAGCCGATGTCCTTCTCCACTCGTCCTCGTGCTCAAACTGCTGGACGTTGTCCTATCCCGCCTCCATTGAACCTCAAGACTCTGCTACAGCAACCTCCCCTGGATCACAGGCGACGAACAATGACTGCCAACCTGACCGATCACGACAAAACCCAATTTAAAGTCGCACCCCCTGTTCCACTATTGGCTGCTCCCAATACTGCTCCTCTGGCCTCAAGGCCAACGTTGGCCGAAATGTATCACGAAGGTGCCATCACTGCCTCCCTCTCCGCTCATTCAAGTAGTTCGGTCTTACCAATTGGAACGATGCACTCCAAATCGACTACCGGCGGCATGACTCCTCGGCGACCTAGTCTGGTGATCGGACCAAATCTGCGATCACCGCGCCGCGTTCCACAGCGACTAGCTGCCTGCCGGTTTGGGCACAGTGGGCTTGCAACCAATTCCACTCAGGTTATATCTCCGATGAACTGCTCACTCTCTCAAGTAATGCAGCCCAATACTCAGAATATGACCACGGATCAAAAGATACTCGAGAAGACTGGCCACTTCACTTCTCCGCACGCATCGGCTGGCTCGTCAACCGGGACCACTTCATCTAGTTCTACGGTTCCTTCACCCGCTACACCAACCTCGTTAGGGATGGCATATAACAGTCGCTTGCCACTCGTGCCGATGCATCATCACGTCTCTGCTATTCCGTTGGGCTTAAGATCACCTGTCAAGTCGATTTACCCATCTGAAAATACAAGGTATGTGATGATTGAACAGACCCCGAAGCCGTTGATCGGGGAGCGTGTTGTACCTCAAACCATCAAGGCCAGTCGGATCTATAGGCCTGAGGTGTCTAAGCCGAGTTCCTTATCTCAACATATGGAGGAAGTGAGTTATGGTATGGCGCTCTGAGTCGTTACCCGTTCAGAGAACCTTTGTGCTTTTATTTTGATGCGCTCATGGGCAGTTATGTTAACCTGGAGCTTGGGCAGTACGTTGCACGTACGGCCTCCCTCAGCAATCTAAAATTTGCTCTTTCCCTTCGGGTTTCGCCTCGCCCCACCCCACCCCCCGCGTGCCTCCGGCTTTTTTTTTCTTTGGTGTCCAACGACAGGCTGAAGTGTAACAATCCTTGGGAAACAGCATTAGTTTTATCTGATCTTCCTTTCTAGTATCTATGTTTAGAGATTTGGTTGTACTTCAAATATTATTGTTTTGTGTATCTCCAATATAAAAATCAAAATACATTCAACATAATGACCAAAGATAGTGTATGAAGACCGTTGTACCAATCTTAGGCCTAGCCTGGCATGGTGCTTTCCTCTAGTAATATTTGCTGGGAAACAAAACTGCTGTTAGAATTCAAGACCTAGGCCATGTCCCGAGTATAAATAACTAAACAACCTAGGTTGAACTGACTAGACCACTGGTGGTCTTTTACAGACATGACCTAGAAGTGGACTGCAGCCAACAATGGTGAAGGGAAAAGCCCCTGGATCAAGAGGAATAGAACCTTGGTCAACAATAAACAAATCTGGGAATGGCAAAAGAGAAAGTGCACTATGTGGATTGCTGAATGCAGAAAGCTGACTGGTTGCAAAACAATAAATTGCATGGTATGGTGGCTATTCATAGAAATGAATAGTCATAGGCTCCACAGTGGACCAGTGGACAAATGAGGGCTCAGCAGTGGGCAGATGCAGGATCCACAGCACAATAAGAGAGATGCTGAGATCAACCTTTTGCCTAGTCCAGAAGAGGCAGAGAAGGGCTCAGCAAAAGGTGGATGTGGTATCCGCAGCACAATGGGAAGAAATGATGAGCCCAACTCTTGCCTATTGTGGCAGTGTGGTGCAAGAAAGTATACAGCACAATCCTGCTCTGCTCCAGGATTTTGTCACAGCACCACCCCAGTTACTATAGGGCAATCTTGGATGATTGTGAGCGCAAAGGGAGAGACTGAGTGCAAGGAAAAATTCAAGGTAGCAAGGCTAACTGCAAAGTGCAAACTTATGATTCAATGGCTCAACAAGCAGCAAGAGGGAGGAAGTGTTCCAGTGGAAAGGAACTAAAGCCAAGCCCAATGTGATTACTGGGTTTAGAAAATACAAGAACGTATGAAATTAACTAACTGAGGAGACAATCTTCAGGCAGGCAACACAGCCTTCATAAAGTAATCCAAAAGTGATGTCATGCTCCAAGGTTAAGGGTTAAGGCCTCCACCACTTCAACATATCCTTTTCCTCAGTACCATCTACCTCAGTCCACAAAAAAAAGCACAAAATCAATGGTGACTTCCGCTTACTACCTTTGGCTTGCGTAATGACCTTCCAATCTTGGTGACTGACTCAGTATATACTTGCACATCTTGAAGTTAACTCAAATACCAGTCAACCATCCAGTTGAGCTTTGCTCTTCTACCCTGGGTATCATCAAGCCTTGGACTTCCATTCTTGGTCACACACTCACACTAGTTCACACTCATGCCTAGATAGCCACATCAACTGTATAGTTTGCCAATAGACTAGTCCCTGACCCTGAATAAGCTACATCTTCACATTTGCATTGTTCTCACATGTCATTCCTGCCCATCTCATCCATTATTTCCTTGTACACTCATATTCTATTGTCTTGCACCTATGCTACAACCTTGGAAACAACTAAACTGTTATTTCATTTTCCCATTCCATTACTGTCATTCATTGCCTCAGTGATCTCTAGCTGTAGTTTGCAATCCATTGGGTTGTATCTAGTCATCTTTGGATTACCTTATAAAGGATGTGTTTCCTTCCTGAATATTTTCTCCTCAGTTAGTTAATTTCATACATTCTTGCATTTGATAAATCCAGTCATCACATTGGGCTTGGATTTAGTTCCTTTCCATTGGAAAACTTCCTTCCTCTTGCTGTTTGTTGAGCCACCAAATCATAACTTCACACTTTGCAGTTAGCCTTGCTACCTTGCATCTTCCCTTGCACTCAGTCTCTCCCTTTGCACTCATCATCATCTAAGATTGCCCTATAGTACGTGGGGTGGTTGTGTGACAGGTGAATAGATACAAACCAATGGATGGTCAACTACAGCTAGAGAACAATGATTAAATGAATGACAGGAATGGAATGAGAAAATGAAATAAAAGTACAGTTGTTTCTGAGGTTGTAGCTTAGGTGCAATACAATAGAATACAACTGTTCAAGGAAGTAATAGATGAGACAGGAAAAAATGACATGTGAGGAAAATTTGAATATGAAGATGTAGCTTATGCAGGGTAAGGGACTAGTCCATTTGCAAACTATACAGTTGATGTGGCTATCTACTCATGAGTGCGTAACCAAGAATGGAAGTCCAAGGGTTGATGATACCCAGGGTAGAAGAGCAAAGGTTTCATGGATGGTTGACTGGTATTAGAGTTAACTGCAAGATTTGCAAGTATATACTGAGTTTCCAAGATTGGAAGGTTTTTACACAATCCATAGGTAGTAAGCAGAAGGCACCATTGATGTTGTGATTTATTTGTGTCACACTTTATGGACTGAGGTAGATGGCACTGAGGAAGAGGATATGTCAAATTGGGGAAGACAATAAACCTCAACCTTGGAGTGGGAAAGATTTCTCCAAAACTCTTGTCTGCTATATCCAACGTCCACTACTAGATTTAATAAAATACTTTGCAAAATGCCTAAAAAACACAATTTTGCCACATTTTCCCTGAAAAGAAACCCCTTAATACCATTTAATTTGTTGTTTGTGCAGAACTCACCAAATCCCTCTGAGATGAGATTTGATAAGATACCCTTTGATAAAATAGTTGATGATTCCATACCCCCTGCAACTAGATAAAACAAAGGCTTTATATATAAAACCCCAAATCAGACTTAAAAGAAAGAAAAAAACATAAACAAATGACTTCCTCCACACTAACTTTTCCACCTTATGCACCTCCACAATCAACTTTGACTAATACCAGCTATGATACACCTAGCCCCAATCCATCTGCTGGGGTAGGCCAAAGCCTACCTATATCCATCAGGCTCACTTTTCTAGTACAGGGATAGCCTCAAACCTCAAAATAACCTCAAAAACATATTCTAAACCAAACGTAACCTACAGTCACTCAGCTAAAGAACCCCTTTATCTCTGATGCATTGGAAGATACAGTTCAATTCAACCCTGGCCTACCCATACCCCAATCATGTGTCAAAGATCAGTGAAAGACAGGGACATACTCTGGAAGCCTTCAAATACATACCTCATACAGCAAAACTCATGCAACAAACAAACTCCTGAAGCAGAATGAAGGATTAATATATGCAACACACTGCATGCAGCACCAAACAAACTCCTGCAGAATACAGAAGTAATATATGCAAAACACTTCATGCAGAACCAAACAAACCACCACTATACAGAGGCAATTTTTGCAGGAAGGGCCTGTATCACTCACCATATCACCATACAGGAGCAATTTATGCAGTAGTTACCTTTATCAATCACCTCATCAGTACAGCACAGCAATGTATGCAAGGTTGTACATGCATGTAAATCATCTGAAGCCTATTTCTCCAACTAGCCAAAATACCACATGTAACTGTATTTCACTGTAGTAGGGAGACCCTCAGGGGCAGCCCTGAGGGCAGGGTTTTTTATTTAAGGAGGGACGCTCTTCCCTATCCAGGTTGTATTCCCATCATCCCCTCAAGGGATCATTGTGACTTCCAGGAATCTTCACCCCTGGCAAAGAGTTCAAAAACCCATTAAACCATACCTTGATCATCATCAACCCATTAACCCATAACTTTGACCATCATCCATCACCATTGTCATCAAACCATTACCCAATACATTGAAATTCATCATTTTCCATCATTGTCACAACTGTGACACAGATGAAGCTTTGATTATATAATACAGCCTAGATGATTAGTCATCTTTCCAGGTATCATTAAAATGTTACAAATGTAAGATATCACAGCTTGTCAGTAGAATCCACTTGCTAGTACTTCCTTATGAACTCTATTCTACTTGTGTGCACCCTCACTTTCAGTACACTCCATTACTGAATCCTTCCTTCATACCAATACCATCCAGACTCACTTTGAGTCCCCTTTGGGTTCTCACCAATCCTGGAGTCCTTACTCCATCTGCTGAATCTTCAGCTTGATCCATTTTGGATATCTTCCAGTAATAGGCTTCCTTGCACTGTTAGTTACCTGCCACCCTGTCTCCATTTCAAGCCTCTGGGTGACATTAGAATAGATTTAATCCTCATATTTTATTTTTTTTAGCTCCCTGATACTACTGCTCAACACTTGTACAGTTTGTCTTGTTCACCTCAAACTTGACTTTTATCAACACACCTTTTCTCATTGGCCAATGTTAAATTTGCAACCCTGTGCTTGCAAACAGGCACAAAATGCTGTTTGCCACCCATCTGAGTGGCATTGTTATAATATATATAAATTTCTTTTTAACTTTTTTTTTTAAATTTTTTATCTATTATTTATTTTTTTGATTTAAATAAAAAAAATTAATCAATTAAACTAAAAATATAAATATAAATATATATATATATATATATATATATAGAAAAATATACATAAATAATAAAAAATAAATTAATTGATTAAATCAAAAATATAAATATATTAAATAAAATGAAATGAAATAAATAAATAAATAACTATATATATATAAAATAAATTAATTAATTGAAGTAAATATATATAATGAAATAAATAAAATCCACAGTTTTTTTTGCCATTAACTACAAAAAATGGGTTTCAAACTGCCATTCACAACCCACCTGAGTTGCAAATTGCCTTTATCAACCCAAAATGGGTCACAAATTGCGCCATGCAACCCATTTTGGGTAGTGAACAGGGGTTGTGAGGTTGCAAATTTAACATTGGCCTTTCTAATCCCTTACCATCCCAACCATACCTGGTGTAGTCTTGGAATGCCTCACATCCAATGACTGTTGCATGAGTTTCCAAAAACCGCACTCTCTTCTCCTCTGATTCATCTCACCCATCAGCAAACCATCATTGATTGATCTGTTTGACTCTCAACTATAATTGGTCTCCTCATCCTGTCATCTCCCCAACTCTTGAACACTTCTCCACTCCCCTCAAACTCAGCAATTGAACATAAATAAACAACCATCAAGGACTTATGATCCATCTGGTCATCAGTCCCTTGCCAGAGGCCTTGCTCACCTTCAAGGCTCAATGAAAAGTTTTCCCCAGGTATTTCTCTTGAGAAATTGGTTTTAGATCAATAAATTATCCAAACAACAACAACAGCAACTGCAACCCACAACTCCAATTGGTCATCATTGCTCCTGTTGTAATTTTGACCTCTGCTTGCATTGCCTAAATCTTGAGTGCAATCCTTGCTCTGAAAGTTGTTCCTCACCATTATTATTGTGCTCTTGAGTATTTTTATCTAGTTTGTACTCTATACTATACTTGTTTAGTTATAGTTCCAGTTGCACCTTAATCATCAATCCTGGTGGCTCTCCTGTGTCAACTCAGCCCTATGCTGTCCTCCAACTAGTGTGGACTCCATGGCTCAGTATTGAATAAATCTTATCCATTTGTGTTTCTAATCTTGTAAACCACTGGTCAGCCTACCTTGTAATTAGTCTATTTAAACTTCCAGTTCTCAAGTGAATGAACACAATTTAATCTTTCCTACCTTTAACAGGAGTTCCCCCCTGAGTATTCTCTCTTGAATCCCTGAACCACTTGTTTCAGAATTAGAAGACCTCATTCCTTTCTTTCCAAGTTTTAAACTGGCTCATTTGACCAAAACTTCAAGAGCTACAACAAGCCTTGCAAGATACTCTTTAAACCTGCCTGCCATCATCATCCCATCCAATCTCACCCCAATCAGGATCAAGAAAATCTTGAAAAAAACAACAAGCATTCCTCTTCCTGCTTCCCCTTCAGCAAGGCAGAAAACAATTGCACATTCCCAAGCAACCATTGGCCTTTCTGTTGCCTGCTAACTCAACCACCATCAACCAATCCTCCCTTTTTGAAAAGCAACCTCAAAATTATTGCTGGCTTTCTGACCCTTCAGCAAGGCAAAAAAAAAGCTGCAGCATCCCAGGAAAAAAGAAAGCTTCTCAAACCTAAGCAGCTGTTGCAATCCTCAAACTTGATATTTTTGTTTGCTTGCTCAATCTTCAGAAAGTTAACAAACAACCAAATAATCCTAAGCAACCATTTACCTCATTGTTGATTTCTTTCTCTGCCTTCAGGAAAGTAATAAGCAATCACATCATCCCAGCATTATCTGATCTCATGCAATTTGGCTTTCACTCTGCCTTGCACAGCCTGTTTCAGCCTTGTGCACTTGTCCATTGCTCTTCCCCCATGTTGACTCAGAAACATGCCAACTCTGCCTTTTCCCAACCAACAATTTTCTATAGGAAAATTTGACTACCATTCCTGAAAAACTTATGACTCTCCCCTCATCAATTTAAATTCTTTTAAAATAAGCTGGCCTCTCCAGCCTATGAGTAAATTGTGTCAATCAGTTTTTGTTCCTCTTTTTTTCTATGGTGTTCAGGAGCACACCTGTTTTTCCTGGGGGGACTCTATCACAACTGTGACAAAGGTGTAGCTTTTATTATATAATACATCCTAGATGATTAGTCATCTTTCCAGGTATCATTAACATGTTAAAAATGTAAGATACAAAAGGCTGTAAATATCATTATATAAACTGAAATTTTTATCCACTTGCTAGTCCTTCCATATGGAATATATTATACTTGTTTGCACCCTGAATTTGAGTCAATGCCATTCCTGGAGTATTCCTTCATCATAGTAACACCCAGAATCACTTTGAGTCCTCTTTGGGTTCTCACCCACCCTGGAGTCCTTGCTCCATCTGCTGAATCTTCAACTTGATCTATTTTGGATCTCTTCCAGTACTAGGATTCCTTCCCCTGTTAGTTATATAACACACTGGATTTGTGTCAAGCCTCTGCATGAAAATTACCCATCACTACCATCATCAACCCATAAATACATAATTTTGACCATAATCATCATCATCCTCTCCCATCACCATAATCATCTTCCATCCATAATATCATCATCATCCATCTATACTACAATCATTAACTACCTTCACCATCATCATCCTCTTCTTCTTCCATCATCATCCTTATCTTCCATCATCATCATGCATAAATAAAATCATCATCATCCATCAATACTATCCTTAAACACCACAAGTTATTAAGTATAGGCTAAAACATTTCAACCTTATTGATCATGATCTGTAACATCAAAGGAATATCCATCAGTAACCAATAAAATAAAATAAAATATAAATTACAAGATAAGATAAAATTTTCTCCCTTTTCTCAGATTCTATAGGCAAAGGAACCCATCTGTTGCACCAGTTCTTCCTTATCAAGCTTGATCATATTGATCCTAGGTCTGATAGAGATTACTATAGTAGCAACTTTATCTGTAAATCAGCCAGAAATCTCTTTGCTTTTATTGTTTTAGGAATTAATATGGTACTAAGAGGGGAATGCAATTCAAAACCACCCTCAGTATTCCTATATCACATCAATAGTTTTAGTACCAAATGTGAGCTTGCTACTTACACAGAGAAACACATCAAATTAGACAAAAAAATAAAAAAAATAATCAAGAAACCAAAGAGGAAGTATGTAATCCATAAATATTGTTGCAGAGCTGGATTTCACACCCAAAATTAGGTAGTGTCACTCACCAATCCCACACTTAAATTATTACTGCTTCATATTTCAAATAAATAAACAAAAATGACCAAAAAGTCACAGTACCACTATGACACTTTTTGGCCATTTTAATATTCCACATGTGTTTTCATGTATGGTTTTCACACCTAAAATTAATTTAAAAATGAGGTGTTGTTTATGTTTTAGGATTTACACACAGAAATGTGTCTTGAAAAAATTCCCATGTGCAGCCCTGCATCCCTACACACAGCTTGACACAGCTTACGCACATTGATCTTTCCCGGCATCCATATGTTGCCTAGGAAGCCACATGCATTAGCCAAGATAACTGTGTACAGGATCCCTGCATGCAGCAGGTCTTAACCTGCAGGCAGAAGATCTGTTGAATAAATTACTGTCTCCCATCTCTTTCTTTTTCCTTTTCTTTCTCTTCCTGTTCTTTTCTTTTCTACCTGTCTTGTTTTCTTCCTGTCACCTTTCTTTTCCTCTCAATTACATCAGTCACATCCGCGCGACCTCAATCAATGTCACAAATCTCTTCCTCTTTCACACAAATGTTCACCCATACCGTCTTACTTCTCTTCTAAGAACCAGACATCTTCCACACACTCAAAACCACTACCAGCGACTCAACTACACTCAAAACCACTACCAGCGACTCAACTCCACTCAAATCATCCTTTCTTTCTTATTTCATTTTCTCTTTCTCCGTCTTTCCGTTTCTCATTTCTTCTCACAACAAACAACTCAAATCAACCCAAACATAACCTCTCAAGCTCATCCTTCAACAAGACCTGACTTGTAAGACCTGAACTCATTGCTATCTCTTTTCTCCTCTCAGAAATCTGACCTTTATCAAAAACTACTTTCCAAAGTTCATCACCACCATCTCCTCAAAACTCAACCTAAAGTCATTCAATCTTGTTGAACTTCTCAAGTCATTCTATAGCGGATGTTGGTTTTCTTCTTTTTGTTATATTCTCTTTTTCTTTTCTTTCAAATCTATTTTCCTTATTTGTCTGACGTCTCTTTAACCAATGTCTCTTATCTCAGCCCTCTATGTTCTTGAATTCTTAAATATTTCTCAACAATTCAACACGGTTAAAAGCTGAACTCAATCCGACAAACCCAATTGAAGCCATGGAGGGATCCAGCAACAACGGCTTCCGCCAGGTTATTCTCAAGGCAGCTCTTGAAGCGGTACCAATTCTTTCAGACGACAATTATTCCATCTGGAAGGACAAAATGTCCATGTTACTCGAACTCAAAGAAATAAAGGAAGCCCTCGAGGATGACTCCAAAAATCTTAGCGCAGGGGACAACATGGAAACAAGAGTCATCCTTCTCTCTGGAATCGACTCAATTACATTACTCATAACAACATGGTTAATCCATCAAATATCTCTTCCGCTCAATTGCTCTGGCAAACCATCAAGGAACAATTTGCATCCTCGCAAACCGCCAACAGAGCCCAAGTGTTCAATGAATTTCTCTACCAACAATTCAAACCTGACGCAATCAGTCTCTTTATCACTGAAACTAAAATCTCCGTTAAGAAGATGGTCAACGTAGGAATTGATCTACCTGAAAATATTCTTTCATATCTCATTTTATTCAAATTTCCCCGTCACTTCACTCCCTTTGAAAACAAATTATGCACTCGGATAAGACTGTTACTCTAGATCTTGTTCTCAACCATCTCACACAACTGGAAAACAAAGTTAAAGTCAAATCCAAAGAAACTAAGCTTAGCAACTCTGCTCTTGTTTCATCTCGTCCGCCCAAGAAACCTGTTCCCGCTGAATTTCGATGTAGAAAGGGATACCATAATCCTCAATCTCCAGATCATCCCAAAAGTAAATTTTGGCACCTCCACAAGAATCTTGCTCCCAACTGGTGGAAGGAATCTCAAGCCCAATGGAGAGCGCAAATCAACTCTCAATCTAAGGCCAAGGAGGTTGCTCACTATGTGTCTCTTCTCACCACATGGATCAAAGAGATTAATCCTTTAAATTGAATTATCCTCAACTCTGGCGCCTCATGCCATATGTTCAACTCCCGAGAATACTTTAATCATCTTGAAGAAGCCACTGGTGATGAATTCATCAATACTGGGAAGAAGGACGCAAAAATCCCCATTAAGGGGAGCGGCACAGTCAAACTAACTTGGAACAACTCATCTGTCTCTCTCAGTAATTGTTTCTTTGTTCCCAATCTTGTGGTCAATTTGATCAGTCCCGGCGAACTTATCTCCACCAAGAAGTGTACTCTCTCTTCTTTCAATAATCAATTTTCTCTATTCGCCAACTCTAAACTGGCCTTCACTGGATTCATCAAGGAGAATCTTTTCGTCCTCAATCCACCTTCTCAAATCGGGAACAACTATAAGTTGTGTCACTTATCACTTAATGATTCGAATTCCAATTCCATCTTATCCCTACATCAATCCTTTGGACATGCCAGTCCGTACCGTCTCAAAAATTTACTACCTTCTCTTTCCTCCAAAGCTCTATCTGACTTTCAATGCAAAGACTGTGTCTTCTCTAAAATTTCCAAATCTCCATTTAAAGCTACATCAAGTCCAACAACCAGGCCGTTCAAACAACTGCACATAGATTTAATTGGACCTATCAATTCTTCATCTTGCAATGACATGAACTACATAATGACCGTCATAGACAATTTTTCAGGTTACATATCAGCGATTCCTCTCATGCACAAATCCAACGCCTGCCTTCAACTCAAACTCATTCTTAATCACGAAAAGCAAAAACAAAATTGATTCCCTGCTACCATCTGTACAGATGGTGGTGGAGAATTTTCTTCATTGGAAATTAAAGATTTCTTTAAAATCAATTCCATCCAGCATTTAATTTCAGAACCCTACCATCATGAACATAACAGAAAGGTTGAAAGAGCCAATTGAACTCTCAACAAAGCAATCAGGGAAATTCTTCGAAGCTCCAATCTACCTCTCAATCTTTGGGCTGAAGTAGCCAAGGCCGCCTCTCTCTCTTTAAACCAAATTCCTAAGTCTCCAAATCTCCCTTCTCCCTATCAACTTTTTACCAGCAAATCTCTCCCCATTTCCTTCTTCCACCCAATTGGATCCAAGGTTGCCTACCTTGACAACAAGATTAATTGCAGTGAAAAATTCAAAGACCAAGGGCTTCCTGGTACCCTTGTGGGCCATAACCCTAACTTTTTGTCCTTTCAAATTTTGAAACCTGACAATTTGATTATTTCCTCTAAACACGTAAAATTTCTCAAAAATTCTGATTCATTTCAGACTCCCGTGGCTTCTAGTCCTCACTTGGACCAGCTTTGAATTGATCTCGATGACGATCTCTTACACTCTTCTCTTGATCTTTCTTCTCAAAATCAACTGGCTAATTCCGAATCCTCCAATTCTTTAACTAGCAAACAAGCTTCAATCTCTTGTTCTCCAAACGACTCACCTAACAATTTGGAATCCAACTCAGAGTCCAATCCTTCTACCAAACTTGAAGATCAAATTATCCCTTGTTACTTTCTTTGCGATTGATCAAGCTTAAATCCTCCTGAAAAATACGGATACCACCACTATTTCGTACCTCAATCTTACAAACAAGCCAAACAATGTTCCAATTACCTAAAGTGGGACTCCTCCATGGATGCCGAATTAAATGGAATTGAAGCTCTTGATGTATGGGAGGATTATGACGGTCCTGAGCCTGAAAATCCTCTCAATACTACGTGGGTGTATTGACTCAAGGACAACTGCCACGGCGACCCTCTCATTTACAAAAGTCAACTCTGCATGCAAGGTTTCAATCAAATCTATGGCTTGGACTATCAAGACACTTTCTCCCCAACGGGAAAAGCGGCCTCTCTTCGAATTGCTCTTCTTTTCGGACTGTATCACTCACTTCCAATCTCACAATTTGATGTGAAGAGTGCGTTTCTGCACGCCCCTCTCTCAGACAAGGTTATCATTAAAAGACCTAAAGGCTCTAATCGAAAATCCAAGTATCTTATTCTGCAAAAATCACTCTACGGTCTCAAGCAAGCCCCCGCAAACTGGTTCCAAACCCTTACCTTGTGGATCCGAGAGCAGGGATTTCACAAATTAATTTCTGACCCTTGTTTGTACATTCATACTGCTTCCAATTCCGTGCTTTTCTTCCATGTCGACAATCTCATCCTAGTTGGTCTTGGAGATGAGTTTCAACAAAAATTCCTTAAACGTTTTCCAAACTCAACCCATCACAAACCCAATACTATTCTAGGAATGAAATATGAACACATCGGAAATAAGATCCTCTTATCTCAACCCAAACACATCGAACACGGATTAGAAGAATTAAAAATGACGGAGTGCAAAACATCATCAATACCTCTTACTGCTAACTTCAATCTTTCTTTGGCCACTGACAACAAACATGAAGAATTCAAATCCTTAAACATTAATTATTGTTCTGCAGTCTTTCTCATAAACTATATAGCTTGTCTGACACGCCCCAATCTAAGCTTTGCGGTGTCTAGTCTTGCAAGATTCTGCGAAAAGCCGGGAATTTGCCATTGGAGGGATGTTAAGCAATGTTGGAAGTACCTGAAAGCAACTAAAGATCTCATACTCACCTTGCAAATAAATCATACCAACACTCAAATAAAATTTTTCAGTGACGCGACTTGGAGCAATGATTTAGATACGAGGCGCTCGCAATCTGGTCACCTATCTTTACTTTTCAATTCTCTTATTTCTTGGAGCAGCTATCGCCAGCGCAATGTCACTCACTCCACGACCAAAGCAGAACTGAATCCCTTGGTCAACTCTTTTCTTGAAGCTATCTGGATGAGGGGCTTAGTCTCTGAACTCTGGAAGACCAAAATTTCTCCTAGTCGTCACTTCATCAATAAAAAAGGACTTGACAACAAGCTGAAAAAGTTTGGTTGCAATTCTAAAAATCGCCACATTGATATAAGAACAAAAGCGCTCCGAGAGGAACTCAAGCTAGGCAATCTGAAGGTTGAGCTAATTCCTGCTAATGATATGAAGGCCGATGGACGCACCAAGGCCCTTCCTCTTTGTTCACTCTTCTCGCTCCTTCAACTTATAAACCCATTGCTCTCTACTCCGACTTCAGTCTTACAAGTCACCGGGGGTGTTGAATAAATTACTGTCTCCCATCTCTTTCTTTTTCCTTTTCTTTCTCTTCCTGTTCTTTTCTTTTCTAGATGTCTTGTTTTCTTCCTTTCACCTTTCTTTTCCTCTCAATTACATCAGTCACATCCGCGCGACCTCAATCAATGTCACAAATCTCTTCCTCTTTCACACAAATGTTCACCCATACCGTCTTACTTCTCTTCTCAGAACCAGACATCTTCCGCACACTCAAAACCACTACCAGCGACTCAACTACACTCAAAACCACTACCAGTGACTCAACTCCACTTGACTCATCCTTTCTTTCTTCTTTCATTTTCTCTTTCTCCGTCTTTCCGTTTCTCATTTCTTCTCACAACAACCAACTCAAATCAACCCAAACATAACCTCTCAAGCTCATCCTTCAACAAGACCTGACTCGTAAGACCTGAACTCATTGCTATCTCTTTTCTCCTCTCAGAAATCTGACCTTTATCAAAAACTACTTTCCAAAGTTCATCACCACCATCTCCTCAAAACTCAACCTAAAGTCATTCAATCTTGTTGAACATCTCAAGGCATTCTATAGCGGATGTTGGTTTTCTTCTTTTTGTTATATTCTCTTTTTCTTTTCTTTTGGATCTCTTTTCCTTATTTGTCTGAAGTCTCTTTAAACAATGTCTCTTATCTCAGCCCTCTATGTTCTTGAATTCTTAAATCTTTCTCAACAATTCAACAAGATCTTACCCTCCACACAGCAGATGTTAACTGTCAGATTGCTACTATGTACAGAGCAACCTGTCATAGCAACACAAAATATAAAAAATAAGAATATCTGAATTAACAAAAGAAAGAGTGAGAAATTCATAAATATTATTGAAAAGAAATGGATTCCTCACCCAAAATTAGGTAGGGTCACTCACTGACCCCACCCTTGAAATCCAAGTCCTTACATTTTTAAAATAATTAAAAAGAAAAGTAATAAAAATTACAACACCAGTATGGCACCTTTTTGCCATTTTAAAATTTCACACGTGTTTTCACATATAGGGTTTACACCTAAAATTTTCTCAGAATTCAGGTGTTGTGTATATTTTAGGAGTTACACGCGGAAATGTGTTATGTCACAATTCCCGTGCGTAGCCCCGCATCATTACATACCCCTATGTACTCATAGTAGCAGTTTCCCACGTACTAGAGACCCGCGCGCAGCTAATTCTGCCACGCAGGCAGCGGATCCCACCCCGCGCGCATCTGAACTGACTGATCTCCGCGTCTGGATCTGTTGTGACTAATCTGACAACCAGGTACCGCTCAAAAGAGCTACAACCTAATTAGGGTTTCCTGGCATATGTAACAAGTTGAAATATGCATTAGTAATAATATAAAAAGATCAAAACTTAATTAAAATCAATAAAAATTAAGTTTAGAACATTTTTTAATAATAAATTAAAGATCAAGGTTTACCACGTAAATCATTAACTCTGATGTTTGAAGACCACAAAACACTACAAGGAGTGTTCATAAAAAAATGATTAAAAATTATCTAAGTGATCAGAAGATGATGGGAAATCAGTAAACGTCCACATCTGTTGACTTTAAAGCAATACTAATAGCACAAATGAAGGATGAGTACAGAATGATCAAATTTATGCCATAACAGATTAACAGATCCTGTGGCTAAAATAGTACAGAAATCCAGCAGATCTAAGGTCAGCTACTTGAAAGCACCAAGTGGACGTGCCAATTGTGCCCTGACTGGCTTGCCAGCCTCAGCCCAAGAGCAGAACCCTCTCTACGTACCCTGAGAAGCTCAAAATCACCCCAAAAAGGTATTTATACAGACCTCTTTGGATACATTATTCCATCATTAGTTTACCAGGAATTATTATTATCAATCAGAAACCCTGTAATTGTTTGTCAAGTTCTTATGAAGAATCTAAGCAAGTGATTTATTAACAAATCTGTAGTATTATTATTCATTTCTTAAAACCAATCAACCCTTGAAGTTGAGTGAGGAAATCCACCCCATCTGCTCTGAAACCCTTCCTCTTATTGCAGGATTTTCGTGGTAAAGTGCTCAGAGTGAGTGTTTCCCTTCCTGTCAAGGCCATTGTGGTGTTATGCCTGGCCATTAGTGGAATAAGCCCTTTCTAAGGCACCCATCTTCATTCCAAGGTTCTTAAACTGCCTAAGGAGGCCCCTTGAAGAGAGGTTGCTTTGTCTGTAAAGACCCCCAGTAGTATAATACTGTGACCCCTCTTTTATATAAACATTGAAAAACTTTTATTACCAAACCAATTAAACCTTGCAACTGCTCCTTTTATATTATTTATTTGAGCCTCTAAGCTTTTATTTTTGGAATTATTATTATTATTATTGTTCCAGTATTTTTATCACTCTCTGTAGCTAAAGGACTGCAAGGTTCCTTGTATCAGAGAGCTGACAACTGGGGGTCTGGCCGGGAAATATCCTTAAATAATTGATCTTTGATTATTTATTACTTGGACCAGTCTATTTTTTTAAAGATAAGTTAAAATACTTATAACATATATTTTTTGATCCTTTGTTTCTCTAGTGGATCTTAAGACCAACAGAGAATTGATCAATTATTATTTGAACCTTCTTAAAAAGAAAAAAGAAGAAAAACTCCGTAACTTTGTCCCTGTTATTATAACTCCTGAGCAACAACAAGAGAAATTGCTTTATTATAAACAGAAGGTTATAAAAGACAAAGAACTTGAGCTTGAAAGAATTATCAATTTCAATTCTTTATTAAGGCAACATAAGGAGTGGAAAATTTATTGAAGGAAGCTTTATATTTATAAACTAAATAATCCTGAAGATAAAGAAAAATCCAAAACTAATAAAAGTGATTATTTTTCTAAAAACATCATCTTGCCACGTAAAAACACAAAAAAAATATTAAACTTATATTTTTTTGTCTTTATCCATCTCAGTGGATTTGGTTTTTGGTGATCTCATTGACCAGGACCTCCTAGAGGATGTCCCAGACAGTGTACCCTTGGACTTAACCTTGGATTTATCCCAGGATCTGATTGGAACTCACTCAGACCCTGTTGGAATACCCCCCAAGGACAGTTGTGATCCCAACCAAGTGTTGGTACACTTAAATTTAACTTTAAGCGAGTTAAAATATATATAAAAAATTATTAAAAATATAAATACACAAAAAATATTATTTTTTATATTTTGAAGTCTTTTCTCAAAAGTTTTGACAAAAGACTTATTCATTTATTTTGAAGCTATCTACCAAAACAGGCGCAAAACCTGTGCAACAGGTAGAGCCCCATTGTATGGATCTCTGCCCGGAGGAACTTGTATGCGCAAGGAATCCACTTGCAAGCGCAATGAGGGGGCTCAAACCAGTGACCATAGCGTCACACAGGACAACAATGGCAACAACTGCGGCCACCAACTCGACCAACAGAGAGTTGGAGAACCACCCATTGCCCAAAAAGTTATCCCAGGAGGATACCCGTTCTCCTATGCCACCCCAGCTGGATTCAACCAAGGAGGAAAGAGTCAAGGTATTAGTGAATGAACACGTGGGCTATTGGGAACAATTCAAACTGGCTCAGACCCAGGAGGATCAGCCAGGTATGACAAGAGCTATTTCTATGGCAAAGAAATATCAGATTTCTCTGCAAAGGTTGATCCCAAAGAAAGAGGTAGAAGGCTACATGCAGAACTGGAATCCTTGGGATCAGTTAGCTTCCTTAAAGGTAAAGGACCCCAAAAAGAAGAGGTCCTCAGCCCATCAGAAGTTAAGGAACCCAAAGGATTGGGACAGTATAATATCCCTAGCACAGAAGTGGAAAAAGGTGTACCACAATTAGATGTAGAAGCTCTTAATAGCTTTTCTGTAAATGTGTCTCACAGTTTTACGGTTATTGGCCAGTGTTTTGACAAAGTTTATCAACAATTGGACAAATTGAGTCTGAGTATTTTCAGAGTGATTGATACCCAGTCTCAGACTATGAGAATTGATCATTTAGAAATACAACAAATCAAGGATAGTATAAAATCTAGTAAGTTGGAACTGATGAAACATATTGATGATAACCAATCAATTCTTCAGGAAAATATTCTTGCAACCATGAACCAGCTTAAGGAAGAAGTTAAGGAAACTAGTCCTACTCCTTCAGCTCACCTGATTAACAAAATTGATTTACTAAACAAAAAACTTGATTTGGAGTTAGGTATGATTAAGAATGATTGCAGAGATCTTAAAGTCAATTCTACTAACTCCCCAGTCATTGACCTGGAAGAAACTAGACCTGCTAGGTTCTCCAGTACTCCTAGTGTTCCTGCCAGAACTAGGACAACTAGGTATGAATCTTTTAGGCCCAGTCCTACTCCTGAAATAGAACAGGCTTCGAAGTTACTTCCTCCCATCACTGAATGGCCTAAATTCTCCAGAGAAGGAGAATACAACCATGTCAGTTTCTTTAACTTTATTGATTATACCCTTGCTTCTTATGAAATCCCTGATACAATAGTTGTGGTAAGATTTCTCAGACTATTTGAAGGAGTGGCTCTTGATTGGTTTATCAATAAAAGGGGAGAAGTTAGATCTTTATCCTGGAGTTCTTGGAATGAATTGATCAAAGTACAATTTTGTACTAGGATTTGGAAAAGAAAGATGATAAAAACTTTTGAAACCTCCCAGTTTGATCCATCCAAGGACAAACCTCATAAGTGGTGCTTAGACCAGAAAAGGAGGTTAGACTGTTTTTAACTGGATGCTGATAAGAAGAAGTCAATGAAAGAATTCTCAACTTATGTCCCGGACAAATCAACCACAGTGTAAGGTTCAGGATGCCTATGGATTCTGATATTTTTACCTTGATAGGTGTGTTGGAAGACACTATTGATATGAATGGTCTAGATAAGAGAGTCAACAGACTCCCCAGGGAACAAAATACTAGGAACAGGGAAGAGTATACTGCCAAAACTAAGGAATCCCCTGCCACTAATCCAACTACCTTGGAGGTCAAGAAGACTCCAGAGTCAAAGGAAAAATTATGTTGGAACTGTAACCAAACAGAACATGTAAAACCTGATTGTCCTCTAACTAGGAAAAGGATTAATCCTATTGAAGGAGAAGAGTATGATAATCCTGACCCTCAACTAGATGATACTGATGGATCACTTTCTGAGTGTTATTTGATGATCACTAACCCCATCAATGTCATTGAAGGAAGTATTGAGTCTTCTCTAGACATAAATTCTGTTAATGAGGATTCTAACTTACCTCAAAAATGGAATCCCAACATGAAAATTCACCACATCTCTGAGGCTAAGGCCTTGAATCTAAAATGTTCTTCTAGTAAAATTTACACTTCAGGCAAAAAATTCTATGCTACTGGTTTAATTCAAGGTTCCCCTGTTAAGTTACTTCTAGAAAGTGGAGCCTTTTGCTCTTGTGTTGGTTCAACTTATTTGGAGAAACAAGACCCAAACTGGAAACTGAACTTATTACCAGTACCTCAGGCTAAGTTCAGCAGTTGTAATTCTTCTCTCAATGCTGTTGGAGTATGGTCCTCTGATATCATACTCCCTCACTCTAAAGGATCACTCAAACTGAACATTGAATTTTTAGTGCTCCAAAATGGAGTTTGTGATTACTTTATCCTTGGTAATGATTCTCTTTGCTTGTATGGTATAGATGTATTCCAAAGCAAGGGTAGATACTTCACCATAGGGGTAGACTGGAACAAGAAGTTTCAAATATGCCATGTCAATGCTCAAACTTCTGATTCAACTTATGAAAAACACTTAGAGAGTTTCAATCAGGAATACTTCTCTCAAGCAGCTTTGAATCCCCTGCTCAATGAAGAACAAAGACAGGACATCCTAAAAGTATGCTTTGAAAATCAGAATACTTTCTGTACCAAGGATCACCCCATTGGTAACATCAAATGACATGATATGATTCTGAATCTAACCATTAAGCCTCCTTACCCACTTAACCTCAGGAGACCTGCTTACCCTTCTAGTCCAAAATCTAGAACTTCTGTGGAAACTCATATTCATGAGTTGGTTGACCTAAAAGTCTTAAGGAAATTAGGACACAATGAACAATTAGATATCACTACTCCAGTAGTTATAGCTTGGCATAATGATAAGTCAAGGATGGTTGGAGATTTCAGAATGCTGAAAAACTACACCCAAGCTGATTATTATCCAATTCCAAGGATTGACCATGCTCTGCATAACCTATCAAAAGCTAAGTACATCACTACCACAGACATGCTGAAAGGTTTTCACCAAATACCTATCAGCCCTGATAGCTGGAAATTCATGAGAATTATCTGTCATTTGGGAATTTATGAGTATCTTAGAATGCCTTTTGGCATAAAAAATGCTCCTTCTCATTTTCAAAGGATGATGGACACAGTTCTAGGATTTTTCATCAGACAAGGATGGATTATGGTTTACATTGATGATGTTATTGTTTACTCCAATGATTGGGATAACCACCTGGATAAAGTAAGATTAGTCCTCAAAACTATCTCTGCTGTGGGATTAAAAGTATCAATGGAAAAGTGTAACTTTGGTTATGGAGAACTGAAAGCCTTAGGACACATTGTCTCTGGACTAACCTTAGCTGCTGAGAAAAACAAGATAGCAGCAGTGATGAATAGGCAAATGCCTCAGAATAAAACTTAACTCCTATTATTTATTAGCTTCTGCAGCTACTATAGGAAGTACTTACCAAAGTTTGCTCTTCTAACCAAGTTTCTGTATGAAATCTGCAACAGAACCACCTTGTTTGAAATGACTCATGAAAGAGTTAAGAATTATGAGGAACTCAAGATGGCCATGGCTTCAGCTCCATTACTGATTCAGCCAGACTATTCTAAACCCTTCAAGCTCTATATAGATGCTAGTATGGACGGGCTAGGAGCTGAATTACACCAGGAAGTCATAGAGGATGACAAACTGGTAGAAAAAACTATACTCTTCATATCCAGACAAGTTAAGGATACTGAAAAAAGGTATGGTGCAAGCCAAATGGAATGCCTTGCTTTAGTATGGGCTCTGGAGAAACTCCATTACTACTTGGAAGGCACCAAGTTCACAGTAATCACTGACTAAAATGCTTTCAGGACTTTGATGAACATGAAGACCCCTAGTAGGCACATGTTAAGATGGCAGATAGCCATACAACAGTACAGAGGTCAGATGACCATAGTTCACCAAGCTGGTGCTAAACACCAGAATGCTGATAGTTTGAGCAGGAATGATTTACCCAATGACCCAAGTAACCCTGCTTATGATCCAGAGGATAATGATATCTTCCCTATCCTTAACATTAACATGTTGAACGTTGAAGCTCCTATAATGGGAATCCACATTTGTGAATTGGATGAATCCTTGTTCAAATCAATCAAAGAATCTTACAATTCTGGCATGAAAACTCTGATCAACATTATGGAAAGTACTTTTCCACCATCTGAATTGATCAATAGCCTACCTGAACCCCTCTTGAAACCATACAAAGCCGGAAGGTTAAACATATGGGATGGTCTAGTATACTACAGGCATCAACATTCAAGTGTTATAGTCTTAACTAAGGATGACCATATCAAACACATCCTGGCTGAATGCCATAATAACTTCTCATCTGGTCATTTATATGCTCATAGAACCTTAGATAAGGTTAAACAAACTGCTTGGTGGATCAATTGGAGAGACTCCACTATCCAGTATGTTACTAGTTGTGAAACTTGTCAGAAGTCCAACAGGACCACTGGGAAAAGGTTTGGTCTACTGCAAAAGATTGCTGAACCCAAGAAAAGATGAAAAATCCTCAACATGGACTTTGTAACTGGACTACCACCAGGAGGAGCCTATTCCTAAAACTCAGTCCTAGTCATCGTGGATAGGTTCTCCAATAAAGCAAAGCTTCTACCTAATCAAAAGGAAGACACTGCTATGGAAGTTGCCCTATTATTTTGGAACAGACTCATTGCTGATGTTGGAGTTCCCAAGATCATTATTGGTGACAGAGATCCTCAATTCACCTCTGAGTTCTGGAGAAATATTCATGACATGCTGGGAACCACCTTAGCTTTCTCTACAGCTTATCACCCTCAGACTGATGGCTTAGCTGAAAGAATGATTCAGACCCTGGAAGACATGCCCAGGAGATTCTGTGGCTTTGGTCTAGAATACAAGAATTCTGATGGTTGTTGCCATGATTGGGTTAGCCTTTTACCTGCACTAGAGATGGCCAACAACAGTAGAAAGCACTCTACCACAAAGGAAGAACCCTACATACTGGAAAGAGGATGGATTACTAAATTACCCAAGGAGAACCTTAATCACCAGCTAACAAATATTCACCCTACATCACTTGATTTCAAAAACATGATAGATGTAGCCAATAAAAATGCTGTTAAGTGTGTCCGGGATGCTGTGGAGTATACCAAACAAAGGTGGGATAAAACCCATAGGGAGCCTGATTTCAAGATTGGTGATCAAGTCTTGATCTCTACCACCAACTTCACAAACTTATCTGGAAATAGAAAGCTTAGAACAGCTTATTGTTGGACCTTTCACCATTAGTAAACTTCATGGTAAGAATTCTGTGGAAGTAATCCTTAGTGATGGGATTTCTAGAAAACACCCAGTCTTCCCAGTAAGTCTCATCAAACACTACCACCCAAGGAATGGAGAATATACTCCTTCACCTGAAATACCTGTTGCAGAAAAACCTGAAAAATAAAGAGGAAAAATTAGCAATATCCTTAAAGATAAAAAAGAAAGGATCAATGGAAAAGATGTCAGACTCTACCTAGTTAAATACAAGGGAGAATCAGCTGACAAGGATGAATGGTTACCTGAACACAATATCCCTGATGGACCTATACACCTAAGGAACTACAGAGCCAGCAGAAGGCGTTGACCCAGATTTTTTTTTCTTCAGATATAGACATATCAGGGAGTGGGGGAATGTCAGCTTGCTACTATGTACAGAGAAACCTGTCATAGCAACACAAACTATCAAAAATAAGAATATGTAAATTAACAAAAGAAGGAGTGAGAAATTCATAAATATTATTAAAGAAATGGATTCCTCATCCAAAATTAGGTAGGGCCACTGACTGACCCCACCCTTGAAATCCAAGTCCTTACATTTTTAAATAATTAAAAAGAAAAGTACTGTAAATTACAACGCCAGTATGGCACCTTTTTGCAATTTTAACATTTCACACATGTTGTCACGCATAGGGTTTACACCTAAAATTCACTCAGAATTGAGGTTTTGTGTATATTTTAGGAGTTACACGCGGAAATGTGTTATGTCACAATTCCCGCGTCCAGCCCCGCATCATTGCATACCCCTACGTACTCATAGTAACAACTTCCCGCGTATGAGAGACCCGTGAAAAGCTAATTCTGCCACGCACGCCGTGGATCCCACCCTGCGCGCATCTTAACTGACTGATCCCTGCGTCTGGATCCATTGTGACTAATCTGACAATCAGGTACTGCTCAAAAGAGCTACAACCTAATTAGAGTTGCCTGGCATATGTAAAAAGTTGACATATGCATTAGTAATAATCTAAAAATATCAAAACTTAATTACAATTAATAAAAATTAAGTTTAGATAATTTTTTAATAATAAATTAAAGATCAAGGTTTACCACGTAAATCATTAACTCTGATCTTTGAAGACCCCAAAACACTACAAGGAGTGTTCATAAAAATTATTAAAAATTACCTATGTGATCAGCGGATGATAGAAAATCAGTAGACGTCCACATCTGTTCACTTTAAAGCAATACTAATAGTAAAAATGAAGGATGAGTGCAGAATGATCAAACTTACGCCATAATAGATTAACAGATCCTGCGGCTAAAATAGTACAGAAATCCAGCAGATCTAAGGTCAGCTGATTAACAGCACCAGTTGGAAGTGCTAATATTGCTCTGACTGGCTTACCAGCCTCAGCCCATGAGCAGAACTCTCTCTACGCGCCCTGAGAAGCTCAAAATCACCCCAAAAAGGTATTTATACAGACCTCTTTGGATCCATTATTCCATCATCAGTTTACCAGGAATTATTATTATCAATCAGAAACTGTTGTAAGAATCCAAACGGTGCTAGGCTGCGGCAGTTCTGTGGAGGTGAAAGGTGCTGTTTAGACTGCCCTCCTGAGTGTTTCAAAAATATTTAAATTTAACCAAGATTGAAGTCCAGAACCTGGTAAATGAGGAATCAAGGAGTAGAGGATAAAGATGATAATAGTTTGGTAGCAATGGAACAGCACTATCTGAGACAAGATTATGCAGGGAAAAACTTGAACAAAAGAAGTTAAAGTCCTCTTAGAGTTCAAAGAACAAAAGCTGTTGTATGTAAACAACTCCCACAAGCTAATAACTCTGGTCGTCAGCAGAGGATTGGGGATGATCAACTCAAACCCAAGCAACCTCCAGGTTCTCAATGAACCTGCCCAACTCTCCGCAATCAATCACTTGAAGGGTACCAGATAACTGAGGGTGGCTGTACAAGACAAAGCACAATGTTTAAGAAGCTCCAAAGCCAACAGTAACTGATTTTGAAGCAAGGATAACCTCAACACTTCTCAAGGGACTCAAGAATAGGCTGGAAAAATGCAACTCCAAAGAAAATAAAGGGAGGTATAACACTCCAGGTCTTAAGCTTTATAAGACCTCTTCAATCAATTGTGATTGGCTCCAGAAAGGTGATCAGGGATCAGGACCCATATGGTCAGAGAAAGGGATCAAGGAGTGGTATAACACACTCAAAAATTCCAACAGACGGAATTCTTCTTCAACCAGCAAGGCTATTGATTGGTGATAAGGATCAGGCCACAGAGGGGGAAAGACTCAGGGTCAAAATGGATCAGGGGGCAATCAAAGATATACCCAGGATAAGGATCAGGATTAAATTTCACGATGATGGGGGGGGGACACAGGCACACACCCCTATGGATGATTCTATTAGCTGAGGATCTGATGTTCTCCCCTCAAAAAGAAGGGGAGAGCCCCTCTTTTTATAGACCAGAGGCCTATAAGCTATTTACAAGAGAGATTTACAAATGAGAGCAGATTTTTATTTTTATTTTTTATTTTATTTTTATTTTATTTTATTTTTATTTTATTTTTATTTTTATTTTATTTTTATTTTATTTTTATTTTATTTTTATTTTATTTTTATTTTATTTTTATTTTATTTTTATTTTATTTTTATTTTATTTTTATTTTATTTTATTTTATTTTATTTTATTTTATTTTTTATTTTTTATTTTATTTATTTTTATTATTATTTTTTTTTAAGGATGAGGATCAAGATCATGAGAAAACAAAAGAAAAAAAACAAAACAAACAGGTACTTGGAGACAAAGAAATCCAAAGGGGGGGGCGCCCGCGGGCATCCGACGGGCCCGGCTGACTTCTGTGGCCGTGGATGACCGCCGGCCGGTGTCCGATGGGCATGGCAACTGCCCAGACCCGCGGATGACCACCAGCCGGTGTCTGACGGGCATTGGCAACTGCCGAGAACTGCGCGGGCAACCGACAACGTAAGAGACCTGCTGAAAACCACAAGCTAGGAGGGGAGGAAGAGGGGTAGGCTTGTCAATCGGAGAGAGCATGGTGAGAATGGCTTGATTGACAGGGGAGAGTAGGGTAGCTTGATCGATAAGGGGGTTGATGAAGGTCCTTGGAGGTGATTTCGGCCCAATTAATGAGTTGAGACCAAACTTGAAGGCACAAGGACCAGATTGCAGGTGATGGTTGAGACACGCTAGGGTTCTGATTGGTTGGTGAAGGGTAGGAGATCCAATGGAGAATGGATTGGATGGCTAGTTGGGTGTTGTTAGCCGGGGAGTTACTATGAGTGTGAGTCTTGATGATCTCTTTCCAGATAAACCTCTTCAGGTTAGCATCCCAAAACATGGGATGAGAGGATTGCCTCAGGGCACGCATGACACAAAGGAGGTCTTCAGGACTGAGGCCATGATGATGGTGAGAGGTGAGTAGCTGGAGAAGACTGTTGAAATAACTAGCAACGGCACCATTGGAGACGAGCAGGAGATCTTTATCATCCAACCTAAGCCAGAGACTTTTGGTGCAAGAGAGTCTGATGAGGTTCCAGAAGATCAAAAGACGTTGAGGAATGAAGGTTTTCTGGCTTGAGGGAGAGAGTCTTGGGAAGATGGGTGGTGTTAAGGATGAGGGCCCTAGGGTGATTGCTGAGCATGGGGGATGAGGGATGAGGGAAGCTGGGAACTAAATGGAAGCCTATTCCAGATCAAAGATTTTTTTTTTTTTTTTTTTTTGATAATGATACCCATGAAAGATAATAAGGAAGAAAAAAAAATTAAAATCTCCGCCCTGGCCAGGGTGTCCAGGTTGGGGAACCACATCTCTCCCCAACTTACAGACTGTCCCTAGTCTGCTCCCAAGTTTGATGCCATAAAAAGAAAGGAAAGAAAGATGATTGAAACCAAACAATGGCCATTTTGATCTCAAGAGTGGTTGAGAAAAAAACATGTTGATCCAACCAAAAATCCTAGAAGTGGCTGAGATAAAATGAAGAAGGCGTCCCAGGTGCTCACATGCATGGCATGAAGTAGAGTTTCACAAAACAACAAGAATCTTGCCCAGATGGTGCACAATTGGGAGGACTTACTTCTGGACCAAATTGCCTCCACACGAATGAAATTTCTTGACCTGATCATCAGAGAACCTCCTGGCCATCTGAGTACCATCCAGTTCCTCGAAAAGATATGCTCCACCTCTAACTTGACGGACTACTTGGTAAGGACCATTCCAGCGGTTAGAGAAAAGCTTTCCCCACTGAGCTTCCAAGGAACAATTATAAGCCAATACCAGATCACCAGCTTTTAAAGGGTCCCTGATTCAATTTAGGTGTTTATGTTCCAAATAATGAGCTGAGTTTGCTCTTTATTCCATCATATTCTGATAAGCTTTGTTACAAATATCTTCACTCCGCTCTAGTTGCTTTGATCTGGCAACTAATAGGTCAGTAGTTGAGGAAACTTGTTCCCAAGAGATGCCCAAGAAAGACTCCATTTCAAGATCAAGAGGAAGAACAGCCCTCTGACCAAAGATGATTTCATAAGGAGAGTAACCAGTGGTTCGCTTGGTGGAAATTTGATCAGAGAAGAGGACCAAGGGGAGAAACTTTTGATAATTCTTGCCACTTTCACCAGCCAGTTTGAAAAGAGCAGCCTTCAAAGGAGCATGGCCTCTTTACACCATGCCTTGTCCTTCAGGATAATAGGGAGTAGTAACTCTATGTTGTCCAGGGAGCCATTGGATCATTTCAGCAAGCTTTCCACCATATTCCAAGCCACCATCAATAGAATAAGAACGGGCCAAGCCTTAACGCATTGTCCAAGTCTCATGAAGGAAGGCTGCTACTGATTCAGAGCTGAGGTTCTCAAGAAACTTTGCTTCAACCCATCCAGAAAAATCATCTCTAGCCACAATGAGGTACTTAGCTCCCCCAGCCTTAATGTGAACCACATCCATAGCAATCCTCCCAAAGACAGTGGACTCTCCAGTGGGGTAACAAATTTTGGCCGGGCACCTAGGATCACGTTTCTGGAACACTTCACAACTCCTGCACCATTGAGCGACAGATTTTTTTAGGGATGGCCACCAAAATTGTTTGGATATTTGTCAATAAGTTTTGGTTTCCCCACAATGACCAAGGCCTTCATGGAGATTTTCCAGGATCAAATCTTGCTTAAAAGGGATAGTGACCACAACAAGTGCACAAGGAGTTTCTATTTTCATAAGCCTAGAACCTTGGACAAAGAAGTTGGAGGACTTCCTTTTAAGGGACCAAAATTCTTTGGAAGAGAGATCAGGGGGTCTTTGGAGAGTTGAAAGGTACTGCTCTAACTTAAGCCAGAAACCTTGCTGGAAACCAGAGTAATTTTGGGAGGAGAAGGCAAAGACAGGGCGGACCAAGGGTTCTTCCTCATCAAAATCCATTCCAACCTCTGATTCATTGTCTCCAATAGGTTGTTGAGATAAACCATCAGGAATGGTGAAAGATTTTCCAGGCCTGTGAACAATATCAAAAGAGAACAACTGGATGAAAGCCAACCAACAAGTCATTGGAGCATTTGGGAGGCTGGGGGCGTTGATCATTTCAATAATGGATTGCGCATCAACTTGTAACTCAAAGTGTTGACCCCAAAGGACAGTCTGAAGCTTCTTCAACATTTGGGCCACCCCGCAGAGTTCCAGTTTTGGCTGGGAATACCTGAATTCCACATCTGAGAAAAGAAAAGATTCATACAGAGCAGGACAATCCAAACCATTTTCATCTTCCTGGGTAAGAACAGCCCCAACAGATTGATAACTCGAGTCCACTGCCAGCTTGATCTTGCTGGCTCCGGGTCCATAAGTTATCTTTTTCAAAACAATGTCTTTCCCAAAAACTTTTTTGAGCAAATGAAATGATTATTTGCAGTCTTGGGTCCAAATCCATTCAGCATCCTTCATGGTTAAGCAGCGCAAGGGAACACAGATTTTGGATAGTGAGGGAATGAAGATCCTGACATAAGTTACAACACCTAGGAAACCTCTAACTTCCGTTGGATTTATTGGGGTAGGCCAGGAGATGATTTTGTTGACTTCAGAGGGTGCCATCCTTCTTCCGTCCTTGCAGACTATATGACCAACAATTTCCAAGGCAAGGACACAGGTGGCAAGTTTTGATCCAGAGACAGTAAGGCCAGATTCCTTGATTCAAAACAAAATTCTTTCCAAGACAGTAGCATACTCCCAGATAAATCGTCAGATTCCTGAGTGACAAGGTAAGAGCTCATGATCATATTCAGAAACTGGACCTTTAATCCCACCATCATCAATAAAGATACCCGCATGATCCGGGATTTCATCCTGGAGGATCCACATCATCTGAGCCTGATAGACTGCAACCAAGTTGGTGGCACCTTGAGGCAATTGAGTCAGCTGAAATTGACCAAGGGGAGTATCAAAAGTAGTGAGGGGACAAGAAATAAGATGCAAGGATTGTTCCTCATAGCCACCCATAATGTCACCTAGACCATAGCAAGCTCTCCCAGAGAAGGATTAAAAAAATTCTTCAGTGGCAGGCGGCACGCCAGAGTCTTTAATAGTAACTTTATTAAGAGGTTGGAGATCATGAACCACTCTAAGTTTACCATTACTCTTTAGAACACAGAAAACAGGACTGGAATAGCTAGAAGTTGATTGTTTTTATAAACCAGTTTGGACTTGTTTGCGGACCAACTTGATGAATTTGTTGACTTTAGCAGCAGGGATTGGGATCTTTTTCTTTTGCCAAGGGTCATGTTCAACTACAGGGATGATGTAAGGGAGACCATAGGATTCTTTCAAGATACCTCTCTCTTCTTCACAGAATGCAATAGATTTTTCCCTTAGAGACAAAATATTTTTGATCAAATTTAACTCATCAGGAAGAAGCCATCCATCTGGACCAAAGTTGACCACTTTCAAACGTTCTTCAGTGACCCAACCAGAGGGAATAAATGGATCAGTGAGGGATTTGGATAGACCACAGTAAGGATCGCGGGATAGCAGAGGATGCATAAGAGGAGGATTGAGGTTGAGAGGCATTGGTTGGTTTACTGGCTGGACCTTCTTTGCAACTGGTTTGTACTTGGTGGCAAAGGAGAGGAATCCCTGCTTCCTCCAAGCATTGACCAGTGACACCTGACTATGAAAACTGAGGCCATGTTCCAACATCTTCCAAGTCCAATGTTCTGCTGCTTCCTTGAAAGGTTCCTTCTCCATAAAAGAGGATCCAAAAGATAACACATTGCTCACATGTGTGGCACAGGGTAGAGTTTTGAAAATGACAGTAGTAGAAGCCCTTGGTGGTGCACAATTGGGAGGACTTACTTCTACCCCAAATTGCCTCCACCTAAGACCAAACTCCTTCATACCAAAGATACCAAGAAAAGAATTGAGATTGAGATCTAGTTTAGACTTATTGCAGAGATTTGAAACCGTAATAGAGGATGAGTGATCAGGCTGAAAAGAAAAAGGAAGAGAAGATACAACAGATCCAGACAGAGAAGAAATATTTTTGGATTTTTCAAATTTTTCATGTGTTTGATTCATGATCTTATTTGGATGAGAAAGAAATGATGAAGAAAAAGAAAGATATGCCTCTAAGATGGGAGTTGGTCCATGAGCTGAAGTCTGAGGCTGAGAAGAACTACAACTATCAGTAGGGCCAACTATTCTGCTAAAAAATGAGGATGAAAGGAATGAGAGTTTTCTTTCTGCTTTCCTTTCAGGACAGATTTTGGAGGATGACCAGGGAAGTCTCTTTCCCAACAACCAGAATCCAAAGAACAAAGGGGGACTTCAATCTTTCTGCCATCAGCATCAGGGAGGAGAATTCTCTCCCCAAATTGATCAGAAAACATCAGGGTAGCACCAAAGTCCCTTAAGAAAGGGCTTCCCAAGATCATGGGACCATCCAGACAAGTGATCCAGAAGTGACAGGTGCCAACAATATTTCAACCAATTCAAACAGGAATATCCTCAGCAATACCAACCAGTTCACAGGACTGATTCCCAATTCCATAAACCGCAGAGTTGAAACTGACCCTTGGGCTAAGTTTAAGCTTGCAGGCCATGGAGTATAAAATCAAGTTGAGCTGAGAACCCAAATCCACAAGGAGAGAAACCGTTTTAGTTGAATCACCAAGACAACATGGAAGAAAACCAAGAGGACAGGAATACAGGTTGGTATCTGAAGAGGTATCTGTTCCACCAGAATCCTCTATCAGAGTACCAGAGGAGACCTTTAATTTGTCCGGACCAATCTCCACACTTTGACAAGAAACCCATTTCTTCATCCCTTCTGCCACAGATGGAGAGATCAACAGGAGTTCAGCCACAGATAGATCAGTGATTTTAAGATCAGAAATTTTCTTTAGTACTCCTTCCACAGAATTAGGGTAGTCCTTGGAGATGCCCCTCTCAAATCAAAATTTGGGCTGGGTGGAGGGAGGAAGATCAGGTGTAATAGGTGATGGAAGAGGATCTGAGGGTTGGGCAGGTTGAAGAGAGGGAGGATCAGAGTTGTCCTGGAACCTTTCCATAAGTGGTTCCCTTTCTACTTCCATGTCTTCCACATCAGAGGAAGGAGGCTCAGGTGAAGATTTGCGTTTAACGGGTTTTCATAGAATGGAGGATGGAACAGGAGGAGACTTATGAGGTTTTGGTTCCTCATGGCGTTTCCTAGCTGGATTGGATTGATAGGTGCCAGGGAAGCTGGAAGAAGTGATAGCTGGGGGATACCAAGGTTGCAGAGTTCCACAGGATGATCAAAAATCTATAGAGACCAAGGATGCCTTCTTAGGAGTTGGTTGTTGGTATGAGGCCACCACATGATGGATTGGTCAAGAAAAATCAAAAGGGATCAAAGCACCGTTAGGAAGGAAAAAATTATTTCCCTTCTGCTCTACTAACTTCTCCTCCTTGACTTTCTGGAGTTCAGGACATCTACCGGTACCATGGCCTTCCCTATGGCAATAATAACAGACTATAGTAGAATTAGGAACAGAATTAGCAGGTTTAGGAGTGGCTAAATAGGATATTTTCTGATCTATTTTATTCTCAAATGCCTGAAGTAATTTAGTGATCTCATCTATAGTAGGTGTCTCTCAGTGGGTCTGAGGATTGGGTTTAGGTCTGCAATTGGCTTCCATCTCATTCATGATTTTGTTAGATGCTTGAAAAGAGGGGGCAAGGACTGGTTCAGTGATTTTAGGTTTTTCAAAGGTGAGATCTGTTTGACCTTTCATCACTTTATCCACAGTATTCCTAACAACCATGAAAGCAGGGAGCTTGAACCTATTGTCTCTTGTTGTGATCATGGATCCAGATTTCACCAATTCATCCTTAATTCTTTCCTGCACTCCTGGAGAGAAAGACTGAAAAAATTGCACTCAAATTTTGTCCAACGTATCAATGTGATTGTTCCGGATAAGATAGGACTGGATAGGGTCCCAAGATTTTCTGAAAGTCTGATAGTCAGAGGCTGAGGAGATACCACCATTGGAGATCCATTGAGAAACCAGGGCATCCAAGTCTTGCAAAGTAAATCTGGCTACATCTATTTTTCCCCAATAGGCCAACATAGCCTCCTTCAGGAGCCCCCAGTTGTGAGTTTTGAATCCCTCAAACAATTTGATAACCTCCATAACTTTTTCAGAAGAGATAAAAAACCGTAACTGATAAGCCATATCATATTCACTGGCACCATCCACTTCCGCAGCCATCTCATAGGAGTCCAGGAATTGTTTGACATTGGTCCCATTGAAGCCTAAATTTTTGTTCTGAGGTTTGATTTTGACCATCTTGGCCCGAACAGATAAAGAGGATCCAGCAGATTTCATGTTGAGGGGTTCCTAAGAGATCCAAAAAAGCAGAGTTCCAAGGTGGCTCACAAGTGTGGCAAGAGTAGAGTTTCACAAAAACAACAAGAATCTTGCCCAGATGGTGTACAATTGGGAGGACTTACTTCTGGAACAAGCTGCCTCCACGGATCAGATCTGAAAAAAGAACAAACAGAAAAAGAAAAGAAAAAAAAATCGGATTGGATTTTGGAGTTGATTCTTCAAGTTGGGACTGTAAATCCCAAGGTTGCTGGTTTGATCCCAGCCTGGGGGACCAAATCTAAGAATCCAAACGGTGCTAGGCCGTGGCAGTTCTGTGGAGGGGAAAGGTGCTGTTTAGACTGCCCTCCTGAGTGTTACAAAAATATTTAAATGTAACCAAGATCAAAGTCCAGAACCTGGTAAATGAGGAATCAAGGAGTAGAGGATAAAGATGATAATAGTTTGGTAGCAATGGAACAGCACTATCTGAGACAAGATTATGCAGGGAAAAACTTGAACAAAAGAAGTTAAAGTCCTCTTAGAGTTCAAAGAACAAAAGCTGTTGTATGTAAACAACTCCCACAAGCTAATAACTCTGGTCGTCAGCAGAGGATTGGGAATGATCAACTCAAACCCAAGCAACCTCCAGGTTCTCAATGAACCTGCCCAACTCTCCGCAATCAAGCGCTTGAAGGGTACCAGATAACTGAGGGTGGCTGTAAAAGACAAAGCACAATGTTTAAGAAGCTCCAAAGCCAACAGTAACTGATTTTGAAGCAAGGATAACCTCAACACTTCTCAAGGGACTCAAGAATAGGCTGGCAAAATGCAACTCCAAAGAAAATAAAGGGAGGTATAAAACTTCAGGTCTTAAGCTTTATAAGACCTCTTCAATCAATTGTGATTGGCTCCAGAAAGGTGATCAGGGATCAGGACCCATATGGTCAGAGAAAGGGATCAAGGAGTGGTATAACACACTCAAAAATTCCAACAGACGGAATTTTTCTTCAACCAGCAAGGCTATTGATTGGTGATAAGGATCAGGCCACAGAGGGGGAAAGACTCAGGGTCAAAATGGATCAGGGGGCAATCAAAGATATACCCAGGATAAGGATCAGGATTAAATTTCACAATGATGGGGGGGGGACACAGGCACACACCCCTGTGGATGATTCTATTAGCTGAGGATCTGATGTTCTCCCCTCAAAAAGCAGGGGAGAGCCCCTCTTTTTATAGACCAGAGGCCTATAAGCTATTTACAAGAGAGATTTACAAATGAGAGAATTTTTTTTTTTTAAGGATGAGGATCAAGATCATGAGAAAACAAAAGAAAAAAACAAAACAAACAGGTACTAGGAGACAAAGAAATCCAAAGGGGGGGACGCCCGCAGGCATCCAACGGGCCCGGCCGACTGCCGTGGCCGCGGATGACCGCCGGCCGGTGTCCAAAGGGCACGGCAACTGCTGAGACCCGCGGATGACTGCCGGCCGGTGTCCAATGGGCATTGGAAACTGCCGAGACCCGCACGGGCAACCGACAATGTAAGAGACCCGCAGACGACCGCGAGCTAGAAGGGGAGGAAGAGAGGTAGGCTTGTCAATTGGAGAGAGCATGGTGAGAATGGCTTGATCGACAGGGGAGACTAGGGTAGCTTGATTGATAAGGGGGTTGATGAAGGTCCTTGGAGGTGATTTTGGCCCAATCAATGAGTTGAGACCAAACTTGAAGGCACAAGGACCAGATTGCAGGTGATGGTTGAGACACGCTAGGGTTCTGATTGGTTGGTGAAGGGTAGGAGATCCAATGGAGAATGGATCCAATGGCTAGTTGGGTGTTGGTAGCCGGGGAGTTACTATGAGTGTGAGTCTTGATGATCTCTTGCCAGACAAACCTCATCAGGTTAGCATCCCAAAACATGGGATGAGAGGATTGCCTCAGGGCACGCATGAAACAACGGAGGTCTTCAGGACTGAGGCCATGATGATGGTGAGAGGGGAGTAGCTGGAGAAGACTGTTGAAATAACTAGCAACGGCACCATTGGAGATGAGCAGGAGATCTTTATCATCCAACGTAAGCCAGAGACGTTTGGTGTGAGAGAGTCTGATGAGGGTCCGGAAGATTGAAAGACGTTGAGGAATGAAGGTTTTCTGGCTCAAGGGAGAGAGTCTTGGGAAGATGGGTGGCGTTAAGGATGAGGGCCCTAGGGTGATTGCTGAGCATGGGGGATGAGGGATGAGGGAAGCTGTGAACTAAATGGAAGCCTATTCCAGATCAAAGATTTATTTATTTATTTATTTATTTTTTTTGATAATGATACCCATGAAAGATGATAAGGAAGAAAAAAAAAATTAAAATCTCGGCCCTGGCCAGGGTTTCCAGGTTGGGGCACCACACCGTGTCATAGTTAGTAAAGTGCTTATGAAGAATCTAAGCAAGTGATTTATTACCAAGTCTGTAGTATTATTATTCATTTCTTAAAACCAATCAACCCTTGAATTTTAGTCAGGCAATCCACCCCATCTGCTCTGAAACCCTTCCTCTTATTGCAGGATTTTTGTGGTAAAGTGCTCAGAGTCAGTGTCTCCCTTCCATTCAAGGCCATTGTGGTGTTATGCCCGGCCATTAGTGTAATAAGCCCTTCTAAGGCACCCATCTTCATTCCAAGGTTCTTAAACTGCCTAAGGAGGCCCCTTGTAGAGAGGTTGCTTTGTCTGTAAAGAACCCCAGTAGTATAATACTTTGGCCCCTCTTTGCTCGCGGCCCTGACTTTTGGCAACGCGAGCAATTTTCAAACCACCTTTGACAATCCCTTTGATCCTTCCATCCTCCATCCAACCTTGATCAGTCATCCTCAACATCCATGACGCAACAATTAAACCTTTGGGGTCTCACCTTGGGTATGACCCTTGATCTACTCTCCTTCTTCAAAGCCAAAACTTGGTCAATCCCTCCACAATCCGACCGAGTCGCCAACTTGTTTTTCTCACCTTCCCTCGAGCACCTCAATCCTCCACCCAGGGAAATCACCCTTGTTGCACCTAGCATCACCAGCATTTTCCCCAGGTTCACTCACCAAATGGGGTGAGATGACCATCAACCTCTCCTCTCGATTAGCACCCACCCGAGCCGTTGGATCAAATTCATCCTAAGATCTCTTGTCGGTAGTATGAGGTTCAAATCAATCCTCATCCCTCACGACCCCCTCGTTCACCCTTCCAATCAACCCTGCTCATCCAAGTTCAGATCCTCGCTCATCATCTGATCCGACCGACGACCGCGAGCGACCGCTCGCGGCCGTTGGAACCTTCACCCCGCTGTCGCCACCGATCGGGCGACAACAGCCGTTTTCAACACCCGCAACCGCTGTCGCGGGTGTCCATCTGGTTGCCCGCGGTCATTCTTGATGCGGGCAACATTTCTTTTTTTTCTTTCCTCTCATGTCATCTTTTTTTTTAATGTATTCATTTTCCCGCACCTATTTGTAGTATCTCTTGTACATAGTATAAAGGGCCTCATGTCTATAAAAGGAGGGGCTCTCCCCTGCCTTTTGGCCCGGCATCCCATAAAACCATCATCATATCATCTCATCTGTCTCCCTCATCATCAGAAATCAACTTATCCGTGGGCATCTTTCCCCACTTATCTGAGCAACTTATCCGGGTATATCCATGATTGCCCCTTGATCCTTTGAGCCTCCGTGCTCAAACTCTGTCCCTTGTGACCTTGATCCTTATCACAAACCAATAGCTTTGCTGGTTGAAGAAGAATTCCTGTCTGTCTGAATTCTTGGGTGTGTTATACCACTCTGATCCCTTTTTCCGACCATACTGGTATTGATCTCTCCTTGATCATCTTTCTGGAGCCAATAACGTTTGATTGAAGTGGTTTTATTAAGCTTAAAACATGGAGTGTTATACCTCCCTTCTTCTTTAAGGTTGAATTTTGCCACGCTATTCTTGAGTCCCTTGAGAAGTGTTGGGATATTCTTGCTCAAATTTGTTATTGATTTGCTTCTAGAGCTTCATAAACAAATTGCTTTTGTTTTTTTCAGCCTCCCACAGTTATCTGGTACCCTTCAAGCGCTTGATTGCGGAGAGTTGGGCAGGTTCATTGAGAACCTGGAGGTTGGTTGGGATTGAGTTGATCTTTCCTAATCAGCTGCTGACGACCAGAGTTATTAGCTTGTGGGCGTTGTTACTTACAACTGCCTTGTTCTATTGAACTCTGAACAAACCTTGACTTATTTGTTCAAGTCTTTACCTGCACCATCTTGCCTCAGATAGTGTTGTTTCCATCGCTACCAACAACTCTTATCCTCTTCCCTTACTTTGATTTCTCATCCATAAGGTTCTGGACCTTGATTCCGGTTACGTTTAAATATTATTGTAACTCCTAGGAGGGCAGCCTAAACAGCACCTTTCCCCTCCACATAACTGCCACGGCTTAGCACTGTTTGGAGTCTTACATTTGGTCCCCCGGGCCGGGATCAAACCAGCAACCTTGGGATTTACAGTCCCAAGACATTTAAAATCAACCTTGAAATCCGATCTTTTTTTTTTTTTTTTTTTCCTATTTTTTTCTCTCCTCAAATCTGATCTGTGGAGGCAACTTATCCTAGAAGTAAGTCCTCCCAATTTTTGCACCGCTTGGGCAAGATACTTGTTGTTTTTGGCAAAACCCTACTCTTGCCACACTCGTGAGCCACTTTTGAAATCTGCTCTTTGGATCCCCTAGGAACTCTGTTATTGGATATGGCATCTTCTGCTACTCCAACCACCTCTGTCCGACCTAAGATGGTAAAGATCAAACCTCAGAACAAGAACTTAGGCTTCAACGGTACAAATGTCGAGCAATTCTTGGACTCCTACGAAATGGCTGCTGAAGTGGATGGAGCTAGTGAATTTGATATGGCTTATCATTTGCGATTCTTTATCTCCTCTGATGAAGTTATGGAGGTAATCAAGTCTTTCGAGGGATTTGAATCCCATAACTGGACGCTTCTCAGGAAGGCTATGTTGGCATACTGGGGTAAAATAGATGTGGCTAGGTTTACTCTGCAGGATTTGGATGCTCTGGTTTCTCAGTGGATCTCCAATGGTGGTATTTCTTCAGCCTCTGACTATCAGATTTTTAGGAAGTCTTGGGATCCCATTCAAAACTATCTTATCTGAAACAATCACATTGACACAGTGGACAAAATTTGAGCAAATTTCTTCCAATATTTTTCGTTGGCTGTGCAAGAAAGGATTAAAGAAGAACTGGTCAAATCTGGATCCATGATTACCACCAGGGATAATCAATTCAAGCTCCCTGTTTTTCTCACCCTTAGGAGTACTGTGGATAAAGTCATGAAAGGTCAAACTGCTCTTACCTTTGAAAAGCCTAGAACTACTGAACCGGTCCATGCTCCTTCTTTTAAAGAGTCAAACGATATTATGATTAAAATGCAGGAAGATTGTAGGCCTAAAGCAGATCCTAATTCCAATTGAGAACCTACTACTATAGATGAAATCACCAAGTTACTTAGAGCCTTTGAGAACAAAATAGATAAAAAAATTTCTTCGCTAGCTACTCCTAAAACTCCTTCTTCTGTCCCCAAATCAACTCTGGTCTGTTACTACTGTCATAGGGAAGGCCATGGAACCGGACGATGCCAAGAACTTCAGAAGGACCTAAAGGAAAAGTTGGTAGAGCAGAGGGGGAACAATGACTTCCTCCCTAATGGTGCCCTAATCCCTTTTGACTCGTCTCGTCCTATCCGACATGTGGTGGCCTCTTACCAGCCATCACCTCCTGTGAAAGCATCTCTTGCTTCCTTTGAATTTTGATCATCCTGTGGTACCCTCCAACTTTGGTATCCTCCAGCTATTTCTTCCTCTAGTCTTTCTGGGACTACTTATCAATCTGATCCAGCCAGGAAACGACATGAGGAACCTAAACCTCATAAGGCTCCTTCCTTGCCAACTTCAATCCTTCGAAAACCCGTTAAACGTCAATCATCACTTGAGCCTCCTTCCTCTGATGTAGAAGACATGGAGGTGGAAAAGGAACCACTCATGAAAAGGTTCCCAGATCACCCTGATCCTTCTCCCTCACCTCAACCTTCTAATCCTATCTTAGATTCTGCGTCACCTGAACTTCCTCCCCCCACCCAGCCCAAAGTTTGATTTGAAAGGGGCATCTCCAAGGATCACCCCAATGCTGTGGGGTGAGTATTAAAGAAAATTTATGATCTCAAAATTCCTGATCTATCTGTGGCTGAACTCCTATCTATCTCTCCATCTGTTGCTGAAGGAATGAAGAAATGGGTCTCTCGTCGACGTGTGGAAATTGGCCCTGAAGAACTCAAATTCTCCTCTGGCACTTTAATGGAGGACTCTGGTGGAAACAGTCCTTCTTTAGACTCCAACCTTTATTCCTGTCCCCTTGGCTTCCTTCCTTGTTATTTTGGTGACTCAGCTAAAACTGTTTCTCCTCTTGTGGATTCTGGATCTCAGCTTAACTTAATCTTGGATGCTATGGCCTGCAAGCTCAAACTTAGTCCTAGGGTCAGCTTCAACTCTGCAGTGTATGGGATAGGAAATCAAGCTTGTGAACTGGTTGGTATTGCTGAAGATGTACCGGTCAGAATTGGTTGAAATATTGTTGGAACCTGCCACTTTTGGATCACTCGTTTGGACAGTCCTATGATCTTGGGACAACCCTTCTTAATGGACTTTGGTGCAACCCTGATGTTTTCTGATCAAGTTGGGGAGAGAATTCTTCTCCCTGATGCTAATGGCAGGAAAATTGAAGTTCCTCTTTGCTCTTTGGATTCTGGTCTTTGGGAAAGAGATTTTCCTGGTCATTCTCCCAAATCATCTTTTAAGGGGAAGCAGAAGGATAACTCTAGTTCCTCTCATTTTTTGGGGGAATAGTTGATCCTACTAATAGTTTTAGTTCTTTTCAGCCTCAGACTGCAACTCAAGGGTCAACTCCCATCCCTCAGGCTTATTTTTCATTCCTTTCATCATTCTCTTCTGAGCTCAAGAATATCAAAAAACAAAAACATATCAAAATAGAAAAATCCAAAAATATTTCTTCTCCATCTCCTTCTCTCTCTGGATCTGTTGTGTCTTCTTTTCCTTCTACTTTTGAGTCTTATCAATCTTCTCTCAGTTCCGGTTCAAATCTCCGCAATGAGTCTAAACTAGATCCTAATTGCAATTCCGTTTTTGGTGATTTTGGTATGAAGGAATATGGGCTTCAGTGGAGGCAATTTGGGGTACAAGTAAGTCCTCCCAATTGTGCACTGCCAGGGCAATCTTTTACCGTCATTTTCGAAGCCCTACCTTGTGCCACACATGTGAGCAACGTATTATCTCCTGGTTCTCCTTTTATGGAAAAGGCACCCTTCAAGGATATTGCAGAACATCGGACTTGGAAGATGTTGGAAATTGGACTCAGCTTTTGTAATCAAGTCTCTCTGGTCAACTCTTGGAGGAAACAAGAATTTCTCTCTTTTGCCACTAAGTATAAACCAGTTGCTAAGAAGATCCAACCAGTCAACCAGCCTATGCCTCTCAACCTCAATCCTCCCCTTATGCGTCCTCCTCTATCTCGCAATCCTTACTGTGGTCTTCCTCAATCCCTTACTGGTCCCTTTGTGCCTAATGGACGGGTCACTGAAGAACGTCTGAAGGTGGTCAACTTTGGTCCAGATGGATGGCTTCTTCCTGATGAGTTAAATTTAATCAAAAATGTTTTATCTCTGAGGGAAAAATCTATTGCATTCTGTGAAGAAGAGAGAGGTCTCTTGCGGGAATCCTATGGCCTCCCTTATATCATCCCTGTAGTTGAACATGATCCTTGGAAAAAGAAAAAGATCCCTATCCCTGCTGCTAAAGTTGACGAATTCATCAAGTTGGTCCGGGAACAAGTTCAAACCGGCCTGTATGAACAGTCAACTTCTAGTTACTCCAGCCCCGTCTTCTGTGTCCTCAAGAGTAATGGTAAACTTAGAATAGTTCATGATCTTCAACCTCTTAATAAAGTTACTATTAAAGACTCTGGTATCCCTCCTGCTACTGAAGAATTTGTTGAATCCTTCGCAGGGAGAGCTTGCTATGGTCTAGGGGATATTATGGGTGGCTATGACGAAAAATCCTTACATCCTATTTCTCGTCCTCTCACTACTTTCGATACTCCTCTTGGTCGATTTCAACTTACTCGATTGCCTCAAGGAGCCACCAACTCGGTTGCAGTCTATCAGGCTCAGATGATGTGGATCCTCCAGGATGAAATCCCTGATCATGCTGGTATCTTTATTGACAATGGAGGAATTAAAGGTCCAGTATCTGACTATGATAATGAGCTCTTACCTTGGCATTCAGGAATTTGTTGTTTTATCTGGGAATATGCTACTACTTTGGAGAGGATTCTGTTTCAAATCAAGGAATCTGGCCTTACTGTCTCTGGATCCAAACTGGCGGCTTGTGTCCCTGCTCTGGAAATTGTTGGTCATGTGGTCTGCAAGGAAGGAAGAAGGATGGCACCAGCCAAAGTCAACAAGATCATCTCTTGGCCTACCCCAAACAATCCAACTGAAGTTAGGGGCTTTCTAGGTGTTGTCACTTATGTTAGAATCTTTGTCACATCTTTATCCAAAATCTGTGCACCCTTGCGTCGTCTAACCAGAAAAGATGCTGAATGGATTTGGACCCAAGATTGTGAATGTGCTTTCCAGCTACTCAAAAGGATAGTTGGTAAAGACATAGTTTTGAAAAAGATCTCTTATGGACCTGGAGCTGGCAAGATCAAGCTGGCTGTCAATTCTAGTTATCTATCTGTTGGGGCCGTCCTTACTCAGGAAGATGAAAATGGTTGGGAATGTCCTGCTCTTTATGAATCTTTGTTGTTTTCAGATGTAGAATCTAGGTACTCCCAGCCCAAACTAGAACTCTGTGGTGTGGCTTGAATGATGAAGAAACTTCAAACCGTTCTCTGGGGCCAACATTTCGAATTGCAAGTTGATGCTCGATCCATCATTGAAATGATCAACGCTCCCAGTCTTCCCAATGCTCCTATGACTCGTTAGGTGGCCTTTATCCAGCTTTTCACTTTTGATATTGTTCACAGGCTGGGGAAATCTTTCACCATGCCTGACAGTTTATCTCAATGACCTCTTGGGGACAACAAATCTGATGTTGGAACCAATTTCAATGAAGAGGAACCTTTAATCCAACCTATTTTCTCCTTTTCTTCTCAAAATTATTCTGGCTTTCAACAAGGCTTCTGGCTTAAATTAGAGCAGTACCTTTCAACTCTTCAAAAACCTCCTGATCTCTCTGCTAAGGAATTTTGATCTCTTAAACAAAAGTCTTCTAATTTTTTTGTTCAAGGCTCTAGACTTATGAAGAGAGGCAATCCTTGTGCTCTTATTGTTGTTACTATTCCCTCTAAACATGATTCTATCCTTGAAAGTCTCCATGAAGGCCTTGGTCATTGTGGGGAAACTGAAACTTATCAACGATTATCCGAACGATTCTGGTGGCCATCTTTGAAGAAATCTGTCTCCCAATGGTGCAAGAGTTGTGAATTTTGTCAAAAACGTGATCTTAGGCGCCCAGCTGAAATTTGTTATCCTACTGGGGAGTCCACTGTCTTTGGAAGGATTGCTATGGATGTGGTTCATATTAAGGCAGGTGGTGCTAAGTACCTCATTGTGGCTAGAGATGATTTTTCCGGATGGGTTGAAGCAAAATTTCTTAAGAACCTTAGCTCTGAATCAGTGTCAGCTTTCCTCTACGAGACCTGGACAATGCGTTATGGCCTGGCTCAATCTTACTCTACTGATGGTGGCTCTGAATTTGGGGGCAAGCTTGCTGAAATGATCCAATCCCTTCCTGGACAACATAGAGTTACTACTCCTTATTATCCTGAAGGCCAAGGAATGGTGGAACGAGGCCATGCCCCTTTGAAGGCTGCACTTGTTAAACTGGCTGGTGAAAGTGGCAAGAATTGTTGCAAATTCCTTCCTCTTGTTCTCTTCTCTGATTGAATCTCAACCAAAAGGACTACTGGCTACTCACCTTATGAAATCATCTTTGGTCAAAGAGCAGTCCTTCCTTTGGATCTGGAAATGGAATCTTTCTTGGGTGTCTCTTGGGAAGAGGTGTCCTCAACCACTGATCTGTTAGTTGCTAGATCCAAGCAACTGGAGCAAAGTGAAGACGTTTGTGATGAAGCTTATCAAAAGATGATGGAGTCCAGAGCAAAATCCGTCCAGTATTGGGAGGAAAAGCACTCTAATCGAGTCAGGGAGCCCTTGAACCCTGGTGACCTAGTTTTAGCTTATAATCGATCTTTGGAGACCCAGTGGGGAAAGCTTTTCTATAATCGTTGGAATGGCCCTTATCGAGTGGTTCATCAAGTTAGAGGTGGATCTTATGTTTTGGAGGAGCTGGATGGTACTTGGTTGGCCAGAAGATTCTCTGCTGATCAAGTCAAGAAGTTTCATTGTTGTGGGGTCAACTTATCTCAGAAGTAAGTCCTCCCAATTGTGCACCACCAGGGTCATTTGCTGTGTTTTTGTTGTAAAACTCTACTGTATGCCACATATGTGAGCACCTGGGACGCCCTCCTTGTTCTATTCCTGCCGCTTCTAGGGCTCATTTGGAAGAATCAAGATATTTTCCTCAACTCTTCAATTGCTCTCAAGATCAAGAAATGGCCAATCTTTGCTTCAATTTCTTTTTTCCCTGCTTTTTTTTTAAAATCCCTTCAAATTTTAGATGCAGACTAGGGACAGTCTGTAAGTTGGGGAGAGATGTGGTGACCAATCCGGGACACCACGGAAAAATATATATATATATATATATATATTTTTTTGGTTGTACCCCTATGGGTACCTTCATTTCCCCCCATCTCTCAACTTCTCCCTGTCCTAGCGGTCTAGGACAGGCCTCTTGCCTGTCTCTCTGCTTCAATCCCCCCCTTCTATGTTCAACTCCTACTTGTTGCGCTCGCGGCCCTGACTTTTGGCGACGCGAGCAATCGTCGAACCACCTTTGACAATCCCTTTGATCCTTCCATCCTCCATCCAACCTTGATCAATCATCCTCAACATCCATGACGCAACAATTAAACCTTTGGGGTCTCACCTTGGGTATGACCCTTGATCTACTCTCCTTCTTCAAAGGCAAAACTTGGTCAATCCCTCCACAATCCGACCAAGTCGCCAACTTGATTCGCTCACCTTCCCTCGAGCACCTCAATCCTCCACCCAGGGAAATCACCCTTGTTGCACCTAGCATCACCAGCATTTTCCCCAGGTTCACTCACCAAATGGGGTGAGATGACCATCGACCTCTCCTCTCGATTAGCACCCACCCGAGCCGTTGGATCAAATTCATCCTAAGATCTCTTGTCGGTAGTATGAGGTTCAAATCAATCCTCATCCCTCACGACCCCCTCGTTCACCCTTCCACTCAACCCTGCTTATCCAAGTTCAGATCCTTGCTCATCATCTGATCCAACCAACGACCGCAAGCGACCGCTCGAAGCCATTGGAACCTTCACCCCGCTGTCGCCGCCGATTGGGCAACGACAGCCGTTTTCAACACCCGCAACCGCTGTCGCGGGTGTCTATCTGGTTGCCCACGGTCATTCTTGATGCAGGCAACATTTCTTTTTTTTCTTTCCTCTCATGTCATCTTTTTTTTTATGTTTTCATTTTCCCGCACCTATTTGTAGTATCTCTTGTACATAGTATACAGGGCCTCATGTCTATAAAAGGAGGGGCTCTCCCCTGCCTTTTGGCCAGGAATCCCATAAAACCATCATCATATCATCTCATCTGTCTCCCTCATCATCAGAAATCAACTTATCCGTGGGCATCTTTCCCCACTTATCTGAGCAACTTATCCGGGTATATCCATGATTGCCCCTTGATCCTTTGAGCCTCCGTAGTCAAACTCTGTCCCTTGTGACCTTGATCCTTATCACAAACCAATAGCTTTGCTGGTTGAAGAAGAATTCCTGTCTGTCTGAATTCTTGGGTGTGTTATACCACTCTGATCCCTTTTTCCGACCATACTGGTCTTGATCTCTCCTTGATCATCTTTCTGGAGCCAATCACGTTTGATTGAAGAGGTTTTATTAAGCTTAAAACCTGGAGTGTTATACCTCCCTTCTTCTTTAAGGTTGAATTTTGCCACGCTATTCTTGAGTCCCTTGAGAAGTGTTGGGATATTCTTGCTCAAATTCGTTATTGATTTGCTTCTAGAGCTTCATAAACAAATTGCTTTTGTGTTGTTCAGCCTCCCACAGTTATCTGGTACCCTTCAAGCGCTTGATTGCGGAGAGTTGGGCAGGTTCATTGAGAACCTGGAGGTTGGTTGGGATTGAGTTGATCTTTCCTAATCAGCTGCTGACAACCAGAGTTATTAGCTTGTGGGCGTTGTTACTTACAACTGCCTTGTTCTATTGAACTCTGAACAAACCTTGAATTATTTGTTCAAGTCTTTACCTGCACCATCTTGCCTCAGATAGTGTTGTTTCCATCGCTACCGACAACTCTTATCCTCTTCCCTTACTTTGATTTCTCATCCATAAGGTTCTGGACCTTGATTCTGGTTACATTTAAATATTATTGTAACTCCTAGGAGGGCAGCCTAAACATCACCTTTCCCCTCCACAGAACTGCCACAGCTTAGCACCATTTGGAGTCTTCCAACGTTTGCAAGCAACAGGCTTGGGTGAGAATCTCTCACCCCAGTCTGGAAGATTGGAAGAAGGGAAACGGGCCTCCCCAAGCTTGAGCCTCATCATTTTGAAAAAAAAAAATTTCCGCTTTCATTTGTGTTATCCAATTGTAAATAGTTACAGGGATCTCTAGCCTATAAAAGGAGGGCTCTCCCCTGCTTTTTTCCATAATCAATTCTTCCCACTAATAAGAATTAAGAGCTTCTGATCCAAGAGCTCCTTCCTTTGTGAAATTGATCAATTATCTGGATATATCTTTTGATTATCCCTTGATCCTTATCCCTTACCCTTGACTTTTTCAAATCCAAAACTCTGATCTGCCCTTCTGTGACCCTGTTCCTTATCACCAACCATAGCCTTGCTGGTGGAAGAAGAATTCATTAAATTGAATTCTTGAGTGTGTTATAACACTCTTGATCCCTTTTTCTGACCATTATTTGGTCTTGATCATTCATTAGATTGTCTTTCTGGACCAGTCACGTTTGACTAAGAGGTTTTATTAAGTTTAAACCTGGAGTGTTAAACCTCACTTTAATTATTAAAGTTGCATTCTGCCACACTATTCTTGAATCCTTGAGAAGTGTTGGGTTACTCTTGGTCCAAAATTGTTTCTGTTTGTTTCAGTGATCCATAAACATATTGCATTGTCTTGTGCAGCCACCCACCGTTATATTGTACCCTTCAAGCGCTTGATTGCAGAGAGTTGGGCAGGTTCATTGAGAACCTGGAGGTTGATTGGGTTTGAGTTGATTGCTCCCAAGCACCTGCTGACAACCAGAGTTATTAGCCTGTGGGCGCCGTTACTTAAAACTGCTTTGTTCTATTGGGCTCTGAGAAAACTTAAACTTATTTTTTTCAAAGTATTTCTCCTCATAATCTTGGTTCAGGTAGTGCTGCTTCCCCCTTGCCTATTGTTGCTATTGACTTATCTCTATCCCATTTGATTCCTCATTAACAAAGGTTACTGGACCTTGATCCTGGTTACATTTAAATATTTTTGTAACACTCAGGAGGGCATCCTAAAAAAGCACCTATCCCCTCCACAGAACTGCCAACTCCCTGCGCCGTTTGGAGTCTTACAACGGGTTGCTCATGTTAAAAGCTGTTTTACAGAGGGCAGAAGGTGCTTCTGGTTGATATCAAATTTCTCACCTATATGGCCATTAACTGGTGGAAGTTGAAGACTAGGGGTAAGCTAGTTGTTGCGCAGGCAGAGAAAATTTTTCCAAGGAGGGATATGGTGGTAAAAGCAACAAAGAAGCTGCGGGAAAGTCAAGAAAAATCAGTCCGGTACTGGGAAAAGTGGTGCACCAATTGCTTGCAGGAACTTTTGCAGACAGGAAATATTGTTGTGCTCTACAATTGGAGTTTAGAGATGCAGTGGGGTAAGATTTTTGCTGATTTCTGGAACAGCCCTTCTTGGGTTTTGAGTCAGTTTCCTGGCAGTGTAGAGACTCCTGTGGGATTGGGTAAAGTTTAGAAAATAGCTTTCTGTCTGTCACTTGAGGGAGAATTTAGTACTACAACTACTAATAAGATAGAGGAATACTAAGGGTTGTTTTGAATTGCCTGCCCCTCTAAGTACTATAGTGGTCTCACAAAAATAAAATAAAAGATATTGGTGGCTGATTCTCAAATAGAGTTGCTACTATAGTAGTCTCTATCAGACCTAGGATCGATATTTTCAAGCTTGATAAGGAAGGAATCATGGAACAGATAGGTCACTTGAAGGAATGAAGCTGAGTAATGGAAGAATCCTTTATCTAGTCTTATCCTTTATATATATTTTTTATATTGATTTTATTGGTTAATGATTGATACTACTTTGATGATACAGGTGAAGATTGAGTAAGATTGAAATTGTTGAGCCTATAGTTGATAACTGATGGTGATGGAGTTGGATGATGATAGCATGAATGGTAGGTGATGATGATAATGGATGGTGATGATGAAGACAGCTGATGATGATGGTTGATGATGGTCAAGGTAGGTGATGATGATGATGGATGATGATGATGATGGATGGCGATGATGATGATGGATGATGATGAGAGTTGGTGGTGGTTGATGATGATGATTTTCAAGTTATGGGGACATGGTGATGATTTTCAAAGGTATGGGTCATTGGGTAAATAATGGTGGTGGTGTGTCAGCTTGCTACTATGTACAGAGCAACCTGTCAATAGCAACACAAAACTATGAAAAAATCAGAATATCTCAATTAACAAAATAAGGAATGAGAAATCCATGAATATTATTACAGAAATGGATTTTTCACCTAAAATGAGGTAGGGTCACTCACTGACTCCACCCTTGCATTCCAAGTCCTTATATTTTTAAAATAATTAAAAAGAAAAGTACTAAAAATTACAACACCAGTATGGCACTTTTTGGCCATTCTAATATTTCACACGTATTGTCACATATAGGGTTTACAACTAAAATTCACTCAGAATTGAGGTGTTGTGTATATTTTAGGAGTTACATGCAGAAATGTGTTATGTCACAATTCCCGCACGCAGCCCCGCATCATTACATATCCCTAGGTACTAGTAGTAGCAGATTTGTGCGTACTAGAGACCCACGCGCAGCTGATTCTGCCACGCACGCAGCGGATCCTACCCCACGCGCATCTGTACTAACTGATCCCCGCGTCTGGATCAGTTGTGACTAATCTGACAACCAGGTACCGCTCAGAAGATCTACAACCTAGTTAGGGTTGCCTAGTATATGTAAAAAACTGAAATATGCATTACTAATGATATAAAAAGATCAAAACTTAAATAAAATTAATGAAAATTAAGTTTAAAACATTTTTTAATAATAAATCAAAGATCAAGGATTATCACGTAAATCACTGACCCTGATCTTTGAAGACCACAAAACACTACAAGGAGTGTTCATAAAAGTTATTGAAAATTATCTACATGATTAGCAGATGATGGAAAATCAGTAAACATCCAAATCTGCCCGCTTTAAAGCAATATCAATAGTACAAATGAAGGATGAGTACAGAATAATCAAATTTACGCTATAACAGATTAACAGATCCTGTGGCTAAAATAGTACAGAAATCCAGCAGATCTAAGGACAGATGATTGACAGCACCAAGTGGACGTGCCAATCTTGCCCTGACTGGCTTGCCAGCCTCAGCCCACGAGCAGAACCCTCTCTATGTGCCCTGAGAAGCTCAAAATAACCCCAAAAAGGTATTTATACAGACCTCTTTGGATCCATTATTCAAGGATAGTTACCAGGAATTATTTATTATCAATCAGACACCGTGTAATTGTTGATAAAGTGCTTATATGAAGATAAGCAAGTGATTTATGACTTATTCTGTAGCAGTATTGTTTACCCTTATTAACCAATCAACCATTGAAGTTTAGTCAAGAAATCTACCCCATCTTCTCTGAAACCCTTCCAATTATTCCAGGATACTCGTGGTAAAGTACTCAGAGTGAGTGTTACCCTTCCTGTCTTGGCCATTTGTGCTGTTAAGCCTGGCCATTAGTGGAATAAGTCCTTTCTAAGGCACCCATCTTTATTCCAAGGTTCTGAAACTGCCTAAGGAGGCCCCTTGAAAAGAGGTTTCTAGTCTGTAAAGATCCCCAGTATTATAATACTGTGGCCCCTCTTTTATATTATATTGAAAACCATTTATTACCAAACCAATTAAAACTTGCAACTGCTCTTATTATATCATTTATTTGAGCTTCTAAGTGTTTATTATTGGAATAATAATAATGATTATTATTCCAGCATTTTCATCACACTCTGTAGCTAAAGCACTGCAAGGTTCCTGGTATCAGAGAGCTGACATGGTGGATGGTCAAAAGTATGGGTTATTGGGTTGGGTCATGGTCAAAAGTATGTTTTGATGATGGTGGATGGTCCAGGGTAATGGTGGTGGTTGATTATAATGATGGTGTTGGTGGTGATGGTGATGGTATGGGATATGGGATTGGTGATGGTCACAGTATGGGGTATGGGATAATGGTTGAGGATGGTAAAAATATGGGTTAAGGGTGCCTAGGAGGCATGGTGATCCCTGGAGGGGATGATGGGGAGATCTTTTTGGGACCTGGATGGGGGAAAGAGGCCCTCTATTTATAGAAAATACTGCCCTCAGGGCTTCCCCTGAGGGTCTCCCTGGTACAGTGAATACAGTTCATGAGGAATTTTGGCTGGTCAGAGGAGGAGGCTGTGCAGGATCTACATCCATGTACACCCTTGGATGCATCTCTGTTATGCATTGATACAGGTGCCCCCTGCATAGATTACTTCTGTATAGTGGTTGTTGGTCATTTGTTTGGTCCTTCATGCAGTGCCTTGCATAAATTTCTTCTGTATACAGGTCCTAATTGGTGCTGCATGCAGTGCCCTGCATATATTTCTTCTGTATAATGCTGCAGGATGGTTTGGTGCTGCAAACAGCGTCTTGCATATATTAATTATGTATACTGCTTCAGGTTTGTTTGGTGCTGGTTGCAGGGTCTTGCATATACTAATTATGTATACTGCTGCAGGTTTGTTTGGTGCTGCAGCAGGTTCTTGAATATATTAATTATGTAGACTGTTTCAGGTTTTTTTGCTGTAAGTTTGTCATGTATGTGGTATGTACTTCAAGTATTCCAGGGTATGTTCATGAACTTTCACTGGTCTGTGACACCTTGTTTGGGGTATGGGTAGGCCATGGTTGATTTGGGCTGTATCTTCTAAACCATGAGAGATAGAGGAGTACTTTGGCCAAGTGACTAGGGGTTATTTTTTGTTTAGAATCCATTTTTGAGGTCTTTTTTTATGATTGGAGCTGTCCTTATACCAGAAAAGTGAGTCTGATGGCTATAGGTTAGGTTTTGGAACACCAAAACAGAAGCTATCAGCTGGAGGAATTGGATGGTAATCCACTTAAGCAGAAGGCAGTGGTGGCTTGTGTGAAGAAGTTCCACCAGATTTTGACAAAACAACTGGCTCCAGAGACAAAGAACAGGAAACGGCCAACGCAGTGGAACTGGCTGAGGAGGAGGAGGAGTTTTTGGTTGAGGAGGAGTCCTTGGAGGTTCAAAAGTTGGGGTTAATGTGAAAGTTGTGGGGGGAGTATTGTGGGCGGGGAAGCTCAGATTACTGGAGAAGAAAGGAAGGTCTAGTCACCAGAGGCCTTTATCTGGGCTGGTCCTGGTCCATTAGGTGATGTGTTTTGTGGTGGAGATTATTTTTTAGTTATCATGTCTGCAGAGTCTGTTTTTTGGAGTGATTTCTTTTTTAAGTCTTATGGGGTTTATGTCTCAGGTTTTGTTTCTCACATTTTTTTCTCACTTATCTCAGATGCAGAGGATTTCTAACTAAAGGAGTTTTGCAGATTTGTTGGTTTTTTTTCTGTAGGATGGTGTGGGGAATCAAGCGTTTTCCTTCTGGGGAGGGGACAGAATCAATATTTATTTAAAATTTATATACAAGAAGGGAGGTGTTACAATTCTTATATAGTTTATGATTTTTTTTATGATTTTTAGGAGAATAAGATGGCACAGTGGATCCTGAAAAAGAGCTAATCACATGCACAATGATTCTCACAGAGGAGCTTGCAATGCTCTTCAGCTGCAATTCCCACCAAGCTTCAGAAAATTGCCAGAATTTGTTTGTCCAATTTGTGGAGGTATCAATAAAGCTTGGCTTCCTCAATTTGACAGCTGCCTTCTTTGTTGTTGCTTTGGATGGCCTGATGGTACATATAAACCAAACAGAATTAGGTTGGCCTAGATAGGCAAGAACTGGTGCATTAGATCAAAGGTTGAGGCAATGGAGTCTGGAGCGGAGAAGAATAGTGCAGAGATCTTTGGAGGGAAGTAGGAAGCAATGGATGTTGCGCAGATGGCGCGGGCACTTTCAGGAGTTTTCATTTCTTGGGGTTAGCTTGTCATTTAAAAAAATAAATAAAAAATGATGGTGGAGCAGGAGGGGATGGCAAGGCAGGATGGAAGAGAGGGACATTGGGAACAGTTTGGGGAGGGATTTGTATCCATGGGGACAAATGTTGGAGTTGGATTGGTTCTGCCAGGGACTTGGCCCAGTCAAATGTTCAAGTTGTGCCGGGGGCATCACCCCACTTGGCAGAGGTAGCAAAGTACACACAACAAGGAGGGGGTGATATGCTATCCATGGCCTCCGCAAACAGCAATAGAGAAGGGGCTCAATCAGGTTCTGGAGTCCAATCTCCTACCTCTATGGGCTTTTCATTGTCCACCATGAAGTTGGAAATGGGTCTGCAACAGCCTTTGTGGCGGAGTCTGGAGGAGGACAAGCACACAATGACCAAGGGAGCACCTGCAGTGTCCTATGTGACAGGCTTTGCAAGCTGGTCAGCCAGAAGTACGGGTACAAGACCTACACTTTTTTTGCAGTATTTGAAGGAGGCCATGATGAACAATAAAGGGGCTGGTTTTCATGGGGACAGGGTTTGTTGGATGGGGGTGATGGGTTTTTCTGCAGGGAAGAGGAAGTAGTAGGGGATCCTGGGGAAAGAATCCAAGTTGTGGGGGGATGTGGTGGCTATTTTTAGACATGGATTGAAGTAGGAAAAACATAGACATTTGACTCCAGGGCTCAGAAGTGGGGGAATGCGGAAGCTGCAGCAAAATAGGTTCAGAAAGTAAAATATAGCTAGTTGCATACTATTGCGGAGTAAAAGCAGGCTCAGCAGTTGTGTAGTTGCAGGTTCTTCAGAAAAATAGGTAAGCTGAGTCCAGGCTTTGAACTTTTTCAAAAGCAATAGCTTGAGTTTTGTCTTTTGCAGAATCAATAGCTGGAATTTTTGACTTTTGCCAAATGGTAACTGTGGTTGGTGACATCCTCTACTGCACTAAAAAATTTAGGAGCAAGAATGCAAAAGAAAGAAATTGGAACCATGGAGTGTTTCCAAAAAGCTGATTATGCAGTATGCATTGGGATTGCCAACAACATGTAATTGTTGGGACAATCAAACACTACAATTGAGGATGTGGAATGCGGATCAACAAGGTTATGTACCTTAAGGAAGATTGGCAAGGGTCTTCTGTTATTCCACATGCAGGATTGACAGGGATCTGTTGAGTAAGGTCAAAGAAGATTGGTTCTTGGCAATGCATTGGCATAAATCAATTGGTAGGGTCACCAAAGGTTGCAGGGAGTCAATGGATCTAATGTATGCAGACAGATTGGCTAGTAGTATCAGGAATCATAGTGGGCGAGGTCATTGAAGAGTGCTTTAGGGAGGTGGTGTAGGAATTAATTATTTTTTTATTTCCTTTTGTTATTTCCTGTCACATGACCACCCCACGTACTATAGGGCAATTCTTAGATGATTGTGAGCGCAAAGGAATACCAAGTGCGAGGGCAAGTGCAAATAGCAAGACCCAGTTGCAAAGTGCAAACTTGGTTATGCCACTCAACAAACGGCAAGATGAATGGGATGTGTTCCAAAGAAGGAAACTCAACCTGAGTCCGATGTGATAACTAGGTTGTAGAAAAATGCAAGAACGTATGAAATTAACTAACTGAGGAGACAATCATCAGGCAAGGGGATAGCCCTTATAAGGTAATCCAAAGTGACTAGATAGAACCTGGTGATGAGCTAACTACAGGTGAAGCGGCGAGGCAATGAATGACAGGAATGGAATAGGAAATTAAGCAGTGGTATAGATTTGAGGTCTTAGCGTAAGTGCAAGACAATAGAATCTGAGCGTACAATTGCATGACGAATTGGGATAGGAGCGAGTGAAGTTGAAGGTAATGCAAATGAGAGTTAATAGTGTATGCAGGGTAGGGACTAGTCCAATTGCAAACTATACAGTAGTGATGGCTTGGTTAGACGTAGATGCAAACTAACAAACAATGCATGACCAAAGATGGAAGTCCAAGGCTGTTGATTGGCCAGGGAAGGAGATTGGATCTCATAATGGATGGCCAACCGGTATGGAGTTAACCGCAAAGTTTGCAAGTATATACTGAGTTGGTCGCCAAGATTGGAAGGTCAGCGCGAGCCAGAGGAAATAGCGGATTGCACCATTGATGTTGTGCTTTTATTTGTATAACGCTTTTAGACTGAGGTAGATGGTACTGAGGCGAGGACATGTTGAAGTGGTGAAGACAATAATCCTTAAGTGCAAAGCGTGACATTTCTGTTTGTTTCTGGAGTTGTAACTTTGGGGGTTGTATACAAGAGAAGTTGCCTGTTTAATGGGGAGAGGAGGATCATGGCATCAAGGCATGGCATCATCAAATGTTAAAGTTACAGAGTTTCTTATTGCAAACATATATCAGAGTATTATTTTATCAGTCGAGTGTCTTCTGTGCGTAAAGGTATGAAAAATGGTCGCTTTAAGTTAGCTAGGAGTTATTTCAGGGAATAGTTCAAGTGCAGAGCTTGTTGGGTAGTCTGTTCTAGTTTATTAAAGTTATTTTATTGCACGGAGCAACAGTTTAGGAATCTATTCTGGTTCAGAGCGGGTTTTGTCACTAAAGGGCTCGGGAAGCATCTGGTATTGGAGTGGGATTGGTGCAGAAATTTAGAATAGCACATAAAATCTTTCCAAAACATCCTAAAAGTTTCCTAGCTTGATTTCTAGCCTTAGCCCATGAGACCTATGCTCTCTGTGTACCCTGAGAAGGCTCCTTTACACCCAAAAAGGAATTTATACAGAACTTCTTGCCTCTTTCAAAACCGGACTTCATTATTTATTATCTAGACCCTCTGCCATCTGTTATCAGGTGCTTATAATTTGTATGCAAGTGATTTATTGGCCTAGTCTTATTTTTTATTACGAATTCCAAACCATTATTGTTCTATTGAAGCAAAATAATCACAAAGCCAATATTTGATTAATTAATCACAGGTTACCTGCAGGAAATCAGAGAAGTAATTCATTTCCCTCCTGCCTTTGCTTGTGTACTGCTTTGCCAGGCCATAACAGCCAATTAGTTGGATAATACTGCCTTGTAGAGTAATTCAAGAAGGTCCCCATCATTCCAGGGTTTTCTATGTTCCAAAGTTATCCCCTGAAGAGGGGTAGCTTAGCTGTAAAGATCCCCAGAAGTATAAGACTGATTCCCCTCTTCAATAATGTATTGAAAACCTTTGAAAAAAACCATGATAAATCTTGCACTAGCTCTTAACATATTTATTATTGGAGATTTTTATGTATTTATTTTTTAGAATATTATTATTCCATTACTTCATCACTTTCTGTATCTAAAGGAATGCAAGGTTCTTGGTATCATAGAGCTGAAATGTTATTTTACCCAAAAGTGACTGCCAGAAAGATATTTGCTAAATTTAACCCAATCCATAAGGAGTCTCTACACCCCATTCATTATCTATGGCTTTACTTGCAATCTTCAACAGTATTACTAGTTGATACACCACAATATTCCTCCATTGGAAGATCCCAATTGATACTCTGTGTAATATCCACTTTGATATCTGCATTCTGCATCCTTGAAGTTTGTGCCCTATCAAACCAACAATCACATACCCTATCCCTAAATCCCCTACATACACTATACATAAACCCCTACATACCCCATAGTTGGTATTTGAACAAAAGACCTGAAATTTCACCAATTTCCGGACCTGTCTATAAGCTTCTCCAAACCTATATGCATACAGTTCAGATTATGATATCCTAATTCCATAATTGCAGAACATGCCTATTTCCTGCTTCCCACACTCTGAAAACTTTTACACCCACAATAGGCAAGAGTCAGGCTCAGCCTTTCTTTTTTCTGCCAACTGGGCATCTTGCCACTGCTGATCCTCTTTCTGAAACCACCAGATGAGGCAAAAGGATGGGCTCAACTTTCATTCCTATTGTGCTTCAGATCCCCCATCCACCCACCGCTGAGCCTCACCAATCCGCTAGTTCACTTCTGAGCCTATACTATTCATGTCTCTAAATAGCCACCAAATTCACCCACAACTTGAATTCTGGCCCCAGGATTCCCAAAAGATCTGCTGTCATCTTCACCTTCAACCCAGACCCCATAAACCACTCAATTCCAAGACCTGCCCATACTTCCTTCATTGAAAGATGTCATCCTTCAAATACTGCACAAAAATAAGTAGGAAGTTGTGGTTTCAAAGTAATTCCTATAGCCATCAGACTCAATTTTCTAGTATTAAAAGCAACTTAAACATGGAAATCAACCTCATAAATGGATTCCACATAAAAAAAAACCTATATTCAATCAGCCAAAGTACCCCCCTATCCCCCATGAATGAGAAGATACAGCCAAAAACCTTCAATTGTGGAAAACTCATACCCAACCAGGTGTCACATCTCTGCATAGGATATACAGGCATACCTTGAAAACACTTAATTACATACCAGTGAGATTCTAGTATCAACACTAGGCACATAAACCAACCCCACAACCTCATCAAGAATACAGAAACAAACATACAGGAGGCAATGAAACCAGTTCAACCCTTTGACCTCATCAAGAATGCATAAATGAAGATGCAGGAGGAAGTGCAAGAATTTAAACCCTATCACCTCATCAGCACACAGAAGTACCAAAAAATAAACTAGTGAAAATGCACCCCATCACTACAAAGAAATACATGCAAACAGGTTAATTTAGTATCAAACAAACCACCAGTAAAAATTCACCTCAGAAATAAACAGCAATACATTTATATAGGAAGCACACTCAGTACCAAGTACTCAACCAGAGAAAAACCATATTATCATAACTACACAGAAATATGCACAAGGCTGTGAATGGATGACTCCCTGTGGAAACCTGTTCCAACCAGAAGAAAAAACTTATGTAACTGTAAAACCTTTCTTTCCAACCAGCAGAATTAACTCATGTAACTGTACCTCACTGTACCTCACCTGAACAGGGAGAGCCTCAGGGGCAGCCTTGAGCACCCCCTGAGGCAGGATGTTTTCTATCTAAGGAGGGCCTCTCTGCCCTATCCAAGTTATATAATTGAGCCTCCAATGCCATCAGCAACAGCCAGTCCAGTAAAAAATACCTCCCAGATAAATGTTACCAGTGAAATAATTATCAAGGAACAGGAAATAAGAAACCAGATTTTAACCAATAATTGACTAATTTAACCATAAAATCAGGTGCTTTAATAAGGGTTCTTCTGTGACTTGAATATTCAGCACCAAATTAAAAGAGAGCCAAAAATCATTAAATAAATAACCATTAAAAAGAAAAATAGCACAAAAAAAATCATCTACCAACATTTAGCTACCAAGCCCCCTGTGGTTGAATCCATACTTGGGTTCCCTCCTGAACCATCCCTTATATAAAACCCTAAAAACTTTAAAATTGGAATATTGTTCAAGATCAAATACATCTGATCAACCACTAAAAAATGTTCCAATACATCTGGACCATTCTTCAACAATCCTAACAAAAAAATTTAATAATAAAACTAGTTCTGATCTGAGAAATATTTTAAGTATTAAATAAACCAGCCATTCATTTAAATAAATTATTGTGAAGACTTACTGCAGTACTAGAAGGGCAGGAAATTAAAAGACATCCTTAGTTTTAATAATACTCTAAAGGAGCATGAGTAATACTAAATTACCCTTCAATGACCACCAGAAAGCTATTTGCTGAATTATTCATATACAATCCCACATTGGTCTCTATGGCAATTAGTGATTTGGATGGTAGAGGACTTATGAATAAAAAAGGAATTTATAGATTGGATTATGATAGAGAATGATTATTAACACTGAAAAAACACATCTTGATGATGGAAATATGGTCCTTTTAAATACTGATGAGCTCCCATCTTTTTGATCAGGTACAAAATTATAATTTGCTATTCAGACATGGCATAAAAACAATTAGTGAATTTTTTTGATGCTTTTGTTTGCATCATGGTGTAACTTTTGCTTCCATGGTGATACATGTGGAATAAAAATTAACTTAAAATTTTCAATTGCTTTTATCTTCCTTGAATTTTTCACTGGTTTCCACCTGCTGTGGAGATTGCTTTTCTTGGCTCTGTTCCAGATTTTGGATTTGAAATGGAATGTATTTGAGGCATTCCTCCTTAGTTTGCTTTTCATATCTTAATGAAAACCGTCTATAAAATTTATTTTCTCTTTAATTTTTTCTTCTTCATTATTATCAATCTCCTGGATCTCTAATCAGTGTTTTCACACTTGTGACACTCTTGTGTCATACTTGGTAAGAATGGAATTCTCAATAAATCCAATATTATTTATCATATTGTTATGATTCTTTTTTTATATCATGGTCTAAATTATATTCTCTATGCATTAATGATTCTCCTTAAATAATCACACAGATATATTCAAACATAAAGGTATTAAATATAATAATACCAAAATTAATTCCTCTGATGGGATTACCACTCTAACAGTCTCCACAATTTGCACCCGCACCACTTGTTGCCTTTCCTGTGAAGACTGCAGGCTTGGTCACCTCAGGTGTCTATTTTTGGGCCCTGCCCCTGGAACATCCCATCTGTGTACCCTGCCTCATTCTAGATCCTCCTTTGGTCTGCTCCCACCATTTTGGACCAATGGCCATTTTTTTTTTCAATGAGAAAAAATACATCAAGACCAAGGACTGGACCCCAGAATAAAAGTGTGCTGCCTGCCTATCTCTGTTTTCCAACTCAAAAATAGGCCATATCCTTGTCTGTGGTGGGGGAAATTTGTGAATCTTCCAAGTGGGGAGACACTAATCAAGGATGGGGTTTCACAAAAAACCTGAATGTTGGCCTGTGATAAGTCCCTTGTGTCCCAGAGCCAGCCCAAGATTTTGTCCATGTGGCCACCCCTCCAATTCTACCACCATTAGTCCCCCTCTTTTGAACCCAAACTCTGTGTCAGCTTGCTACTTTTACAGAGCAACCTTTCAAAGTAGAATAAAATAAAAATAAATAATAAAAACAAAACTATTGAGAAATTCCAAAATATTATTAAGGATTTGGATTCTTCACCTAAATCAAGGTAGGGTAAATCAATGACCCCACCATTTAATTCCAACTCCTTATATTTTTAAAAATAATTAAAAGGAAATGACCAAAAAACCACGGCATCACTATGGCACTTTTTTGCCATTTTGATATTTCACATGTGATGTCATGCATAGTTTCCACACCATAAATTCACTCAGAATTGAGGTGTTGTGTATATTTTAGGAGCCAAAGCTGGATTTGTGTTGTAACACAATTCCTGCGCGCATCCCCACATCCATAGAGATAGGGTACACACGCCTGGTACTCAATATGTAGGCACCTGTCAGGAAACCCGCATGCAATATACTTCTGGCCACAGATGATTTATTCCCGCACGCAGCTTTCAAGCAGGTGGCCTTCAGACATAACTACACCATTCCTGACAGCCAGGTACCGCAGGAACATGCTACAACCTGCATGCATACATCATAAAAATAACAACTTGAGAGACGAATAGAGGGATGTATGAAACTCCCAAATATTGAATAAAAATTATGAAATTGAAAATATAAGACAGACAAATCAGGGAAAATGATAATAAAGGTTTTCACATAAATAACATTATCAAATATTTATGAACCACAAAACATACCAAGGAGTTCCCATAAAAATCATTAAAAAATGTAAACCTGTTTGGAAGATGGTGTACAGTCTACCAATATATACTTCTGAACATTTCTCTCAAGATTAAATGGTACAAAATTAAGAAATATGTCAGAACTACAAAGTTAACAAATTAACATTTAAAAAGTTTCTGACAATTATTTCAAATAGAAATATGACACTGGCAAGTCCAGCTGACTGAAAGAACTATGAATAATTTCCAAAAGAATCCTGGCCAGCATGCTAGCCTTATCCCACAAGTACAACCCTCTCTACATGCCCTGAGAAGGTCTTATTACCCCAAAAAGGTATATATACAGCCCCTTTTTGATGATTCAAACACCAGTAATTTTTAAGTAATCAACCCTGACCCCTTGCCATCCATGATCAAGTGTTAATATAAGATAAAAAATTGATTCATGGCCTCAGTCTGATGGTATAATTATTAATTCTAACCCCATTGTTAATTCCATTGAAGAATATCAGCAAAATCCCCAACCTTTGTCCTAAGATCCTTTCAACCATGAATTCCTGCAAGAATCTTGGAGTGCCTGCAAGTTATCTGCCCCTTGCTTCAAGGAATAAGTCCTGTGAGACATCCAGTCCACCCATTCCCTTTTAGTCAACCAATTTTGAGTAAATCGCTTAGGACATCTTTTTCCCAAGATCTTTACATGGTTTGAAAGAGCCCCTTGAAGACAGGTTGTTTCAATAAAGATCCCCTGTTTTGTATGAAATGTGGCCCCGTTTTGAATATATATTTAAACCATTCTTAAAAAAACCAAACTCAAAACTTTGCACTTGCTTTTGATCAATATTCTTGAGCATTTTACGTGTTTTCTTGGAATTATTGTTGTTTGAACACCAATATCACTTGCTGTAGCTAAAGGACTGAAACGTTCCTGGTATTAATAAGCTGAAAAGTGGGGGTCTGGCGGAGAAATATCCCTGAATAATTAATATTTAATTGATTAATATATTTGGACCAGATATTCTACTTAAAAATAAGTAAAAATACTTATTATCATTTTATTATTATTATTTTTCCAGTGGATCTTAAGACCAATGGCGAATTAATTAATCATTATTTAAATCTTTTGAAACAAAAGAAAGAAGCCAATTTACTTAACCCTGTTCCTAATCATTGGGACTCTTTGACTTCTGACCAACAGAAACAAATCCTTTTGAACCGTGATCACGAAGAAAAACAAGAGAAAGAACTTGACCTTGAGAAATGTATAAACTTCAATTCTTTACTCAGGCAACACATGGCCTGGAATAAATATCAAAGATTAATTTGTTTATTTAATAAAGAAGAAAGTAAGCTTATAATATTTATTAATTCATTTGTTTTCAAAAAAAATAATAATAAATAAAGGGCATTATTTTTCCCATGCATCCAACCCTTTATTTCACGCATCTGGACATTGGCGTGTGGTTGCATCCCTTTGGTATTTCACGCAACAATACTTTATTTCACGCAACTTTCATGAATTCATTTTTTTTGAATTCTGACTGCGCAGCCCTTTAGAAGGGGCTCTTGAAACCATAAAAAAAACTTGGGTAATTTTGGAGCCATTAGAACCCCTTCAAAAATGCAATCAAAGCATGAAAAAAATTTGTAAAAACAAATTTTTGCATGGGTTTTTGGATCATCATTTTGGCTATTTTAATTGTTTTTTGGTTATTTCAGCTTCCATAAATTTTAAAAAACATTCATAGAGTCTTCAAATATTTTTTTCATATTTTTTGGATGTATTCTTTCACCTCAAAAAATACCTTCAAAAAACCGAAAATCACAAAAATCAAATTTCTCTTTGGGAATTGGAATCCTTTTATTTCACTTTTTATTTTTTTTGGGTAATTCATACTATCAAAAAGTTAAAACAAAATTTAAACAGCATTCAAATATTTTTCTCAGATTTTTTGGAAGTATGATTTTACCTTAAAAAATTCCTTCAAAAAAGCAAAAAATTCAAAAAATTGGATTTTCTCATTTGAATTTTGGATCCTTATATTTGCCATTTTGAATTATTTTTTTTGGTTTCTCAAGCTTTGAGAATTGTAAAAAAATTTTGCAAGAGCTTTTCAAAAATTATTTCATGATTTTTGAATGTCATTTTTGACCTTTAAAAATTCCATCAAAAAACAAAACATTTTGAAAAATTCACTCTTCTTTGAGCCCTTCACATGCATATATTCAATATGACTGAAAATTATTTCCTGGGTCCACCACCCATCTTGCAGCGCCCAATTATCTTATAAACCACCCCCTTGACCAGTTCCACCCTCCCATCACCCCCAACCACACCATCCCGCTACCATACCATACCTTACCACACAACACCATACCACACCATACCATACCACACCACACCATACCACACCACACCACACCACACCACACCACACCACACCACACCACACCACACCACACCACACCACACCACACCACACCACACCACACCACACCACACCACACCACACCACACCACACCACACCACACCACACCACACCACACCACACCACACCACACCACACCACACCACACCACACCACACCACACCAAACCAAACCACACCACACCACATAAAACCACAGAACACCACAACACATCACACCTTTTCAAACCACACCACCAACCACTCATAAAAACAACTTAACACTCCAGATACTTCCAAACGAAAACATCTCTTTTTCCAATGGCTCAAGAAAACATCCACCCAATTTTCAGAACTGTTTCAACTTTTTCACCAGACCCATCCTCCATTATCTCATCTAATAAAAAATTGATTCAAATAATCTTGCTCCTTATTCATCTTCTCAAACTCTTGATTCCATTCCTCTGGACCCTCCTCCTGAGCTATCATATAATCAAAAGGAGGAGCTGGTTGAGGCTATATAATCATGGGAAAAGTCCCGTGGATATTCCATATCTACCAGAGTATCAATGTTCAAGAATAAGGCCTAAACTTACCAATGTGACAAATCTGGGGAATATAAAAGCAGCAAAGATACCTCAAAATTAAAAAAATCAAGAAAGACAAATTATCCTTTCAGTTTATCAGGGAATTTTTCAAGATGATTGGGTGTTTGGGTGGTGAAGTTTATATGTGCAGAGCACAACCATCAACCTTCCATTGATCCTTCCACTGATCCCATCCACAGAAAAATGCAAGAGTTGCAAAAGGAGGTAGTTGAAAAATTTATCCAAAGCAGGAGTTCCCCATTTAAAAATTCTCAACTCTCTTATAAAAAACTCATCATCACCTACCCATACAAATATCCCAACAATTTACAAAAAAAGATCCCAAATACAAAAAAATTCTCTTGATGGAAAAACTCCTGTGGAAGAACTCATACTGGAGCTCAGGAATTCTTATTTTTACTCAAAAATGAAAAATGTGGATGGTCAATTTACTTCATTATTTATTTCACACCCTTATTCCATGAAAATTCTCAAACTTTTCCCTACTCTCATTATGATGGACTGCGAATATAAAAAAAATTAGAATGCCCCTTCTTCATATTCTTGGGATAAAAAATTCTTCTAGAACCTTCTCAGTTGCATTCTGTTTCTTACCTTAAGAGAAAAAACAGAACTATGATTGTGCCATGAATCAACTTCAGGAAATATTTGAAGATAAAGAACCTAGTGTGATTGTGACAGACAAGCAACAAGCACTTATGAGCTCAATTGAATCAGTTTTCCCTTCCTCTCATCATCATCTCTGTGTCTGGAAAATTTTCAAGAATTTTCAAACTCATTTCAGGAAGCAAAATCATTGCAGGAAGCAAACTCATTGCAGGAAGCAAAATCATTGCAGGAAGAAAACTCATTGCAGGAAGCAAACTCATAGCAGGAAGCAAACTCATTGCAGGAAGCCCTTTAAATCTGAATATGAATGGAAGCTATTCCAGAAACAATGGCCTCAGTTGGTCTATTCAAAATATGAATCAAGCTATCACAAAAACTTCACAAAAATTTCTCTGTTCTGGAATCCTCCCACTTCTGACTACCTTCTTGAAAACTGGATTCCTCTAACAAGAAAATTTGTCTCCTATTTGGAAAACAAATACATTCAATTTGGAAAAAAAAGTACATCAAGAATAGAAGGTTCTCACTCCTACATTAAAAGATTCATCAATTCTTCTATTGGCTCTTTCTGTAATTTAGTTCAAAAAATTTACAGTTCCATAAACATTCAAACCTGTGAGAGAGCCATTGAAGCCTCTTGGCTATAATTCAAGAATCTCATTGGTTTGCCGCAATTTGTGGATCATCTTTCTGGAAAGATCAGCCATTTTGCCCTCAAAATCATTCATTCATCTCATCAAGTTCCTGATTCTTCAACCAATTGCAACAACTGTGATTACTCTTCTTACATGGCTATAACATATTTTCACAAAGTCAAATTGGCCATCAGAAAGGGTGAAATATTCCAACTTGATGATTTTCATCCTCAATGGAATGTCAAAGCTCCCATCTCAGTAAGTTCTTCTCCCTTTTTTTTTGGGGGGGGGGAATTCAAGCTCAAATGAATAATGTCCTGATTGATTTTGATTCTCCTTTCTCCAGTTAACTGTGAACCCCAAATCAACTGAAGATTCAGAAAAACTTGAACTTCCAACAAAAGAAAGTAATGGAAACCTATTTTTCACTAAACTTTTTGAAGAATTCAACAAGTTTCCACCTGTAGAACAGCTATATTATCTAGGTGAAAGCATGAAACTGTACAGTGGGAGATATAAACTTAACCTGATTGAAGATCCCAATTTAACTCAAAGACCAAAAGTTAGAGGAAGACACAAAGGAGAAGCCAATAAGCTCAAGATCTCTCAGTCCTCAAGAAAAAGAGATCCATCTGGTTTTGAATATTTAGAAGAAACCAAGTGGAGAGGAAGGCCAAAGAAGGAATTCATAGCAAATTTGAAGGTCAGTCACCAATTTTTTGGACAAACAAATATATCAACATTCATAATTTGTTTTTTTTTCTTATTTTTTGAGGTTTCAAGAAGGTGAAAGGAAATCCAAGGAAAGGGGAAGGGAAAAAAAAGGAGGAATCAGAGGAAGAGGCAATTTTATAACTCTACTTATTTTTTCCTGAAATGGGTTGTTTTTTTGATGATTTCTTCTCATTTTTTTAACATAGAGTGAATTTCTGACTGTAGAGGAATATTCAGAAGATGGAGAGGTGCCAGATTTGGATGAAGGGGAAGATTCAGAAGATGGAGAAATGCTTGATGTGGATTTAATTAAGATGGTGAACTTTCATTTTCTTTTATTTTTGACTATGTTTTTGGATATTCTTTTTCATTAATTTTTTGATTCAGACCTTTATCAGAGGCCTGTAAACATTGTGAATAAGAAAGTTTCTTCTCCTGAATACCATCCTTGGAAAAGAATCAAGAGACTAAAGGTATCCAATGAAGATGGTGATGCTCCTTACCATCCTCTTGGGGGGAAGGTATTAGCAGCCCAAAAAATCAGTGAGAAAGTGAGTACATTTAGTATTTTCTGATTTTTTAATTTTCACTGATTTCTTTTGGGTTTTTCCTCTAGGTTTCCTGCACATTATATTGTTCTTCTTCTGGAATATTTGACTAAGTATCAATTGAAGAAGTGAGTATTATCTTTATTCCATATTGTCTGTTATTAAAAATTTTGAGTTTTGGTTTTAGTTCCAATACAAAGATTCCATTTCCCCAAAAACAGCCATTCCACATATCTCCCATGTTCAAGATGGCATAGGGGATGGTAACTGTGGCTTTAGAGCAGCAGCCATTTGCTTGGGGAGGATCTCAGAGGACTGGATCCAAGTCAGGAAGGAAATGGTAAAAGAGCTTGATTCAAACCCAATCTTCAAGGAAACAAGACTACTGCATGATATCTGGGGTGAAAATTTCCAAGAAGCAAGAAGGCAACTGAACCACCTTTATGGCCCAGCTACCATAAATATTTGGATGAAATTTCAATGCCATGGTTTTCTTCTGGCTGAAACATATAATTGTCCAGTGGTTCTTTTTCTTATTTAATGCCTTGCACTTATCTTCCTCTGAATTCCCCTCCCAATCCAAATTCCAAAACTTCTACTATTTGTTTCATTATTTTTGAGGAATCCAAAAATATAGTCTCATTCACGTTCAATTCTAATCATTGGCCAGCTCACAGGTTAGATCCACTTTGGAAAAGCTCTGTGACAAAGGATTCAAAATCTTGGAAAACCATTGCTCAGAGAAATTTGGATCTTGTCAATGAGGTTTTATTCCATCCAAAAAAATCAAGTAGAAAAATAGATCAATCATAGTTGAATACATTTTAATACTTGTTTCCATATTTGTTCTTTATTTTTAATTTTTTGAATGAAGCTTGTAAGGTGTATGCAAGAATGCAGATGATCTTCAAAAAGTATTAATTAACTATTTTTTTGTTTTTTTAAAATTCAAAATTCTGAAAGCTTGAATCACCCAGCAAAAAAAATTGAATATGCCAACAAAAGGATTCAAAAATCCAGTGAGAAAGTGAATTTTTCGAATTTTTTGGTTTTTTGATGGAATTTTTAAAGGTAAAAAATTACATCAAAAAATCCTGGATTTTTTTAAAAAAGCTCTTGAATAGTTGTTTTAAAATTCTCAAAGATTCAAAAAACAAAAAAATAAGCAAAAATGGCAAACATAATGATTCAAAAGTCAAATAAGAAAATGGAATTTTTTGAATTTTTTGCTTTTTTGAAGGCATTTTTTAAGGTAAAATAATACATCCAAAAAAGCTGGAAAAAATAATTAAATGCTCTTTTAATTTTTTTTCAAACTTTTTGATAGCTTGAATAACCCAAGAAAATGAAATAAAAAGGATTCAAATGTCCAAAGAGAAATTTGATTTTTTTTTTTTTTGATTTTTTGTGTTTTTTGAATGAATTTTTTAAGGCTAAAGGAAAAATCCAAAAATATGAAAAAAATATTAGAAGACTATTTAAATTTTTTTCAAAATTTATGGCAGCTGAAATAAACAAAAAAAATAGCCAAATTGACAATCCAAAGACCCATGAAAAAATTTGTTTTTATGGAATTTGTTTCATTTTTTGATTGCATTTTTGAAGGGGATCTAATGGCTCCAAAATTAACAGAAATTTTTTTAGAGGGTCAAGAGCCCCTGCTACAGGGCTGCGCAGTCAGATTTCAAAAAAATGAATTCTTAAAAGTTGTGTGAAATGAAGTATTTTTGTGTGAAATAAAAAAGAGGCGCGACTGCGCGGCAATGTCAAAATGCGTGAAATAAAGGGTTGGATGCGTGAGAAAAATAATTCCCTAAATGGAAATTTTTTTCGAAAAAATTATTAATAAAATTTAATGAAATTAAAATAAATTGAAACTTATTGTTTTTTTTTTTGTTTTTTTTAGTGGAAAGAACCTTTTCCCTTGCTAATTTTATTGAGCAAGACCTATTGGAAAAGCCACTAAAATCACAGTTCTTTGCACTCAAGCCAAGATCTCATTGGAAACCACCAAGATCCCTCTGGATTACCAACCAAGGACGGTTTTAACCCCAAGCAGACCTTAGTAACATTAAATTGATGTCTAAGTAGGCTTAATTAAATATGAAAATAAAAATAAAAATTATTTTTTTATTTTATTTATTTATTTTTATTTTTTTAAAAAAATGTTTTTGATGTAATACTTACATACTTACAAACATGCATCAAAACAGGCCCAAAACCTGAAAAACTGGATCAGCCCCATCCTATGGATCTTTTCCTGGAGGAATGAACACCCGTAAGAGTGCCCGTAGCAAGCACCATGAGGGTAATTGAACCCACAACAATAGTACCACAAGACCCACCAGTGCCCGGGCTGTCCAACTAAACCAATAAATTCTTTGAGAATTCTCTCTCACCCATAGATTTATCCCCGGCGGCTATGTCTCCGCCCAAAACACCCCAGCCAGACTTAGTCAAGGTTTCCAAAATAAAGGTCCTAGTAAAGGACCATGTGAGTTATTGGGAGGCCTAAAAATTGGCCCAAGCCCAAGAAGACATGGTTGCTATGAGGAAGGCCATACCAAGAGGCAAGTCCTCAAAGATAGCCCTGCAGAAATCAATCCCCAGGAAGAAAGTAGAGAAAAACATACAGGGTTGGAATCCCTGGGACCAACTAGCAAAGTTAAAGGGAAATCACCCAAAAAAGTTGAGGTCCTCCAATCATCAAAGGATGAGAAACACCAAAGACTGGGAAAATATGATATCTCTAGCCAAGAAGTGGAAGAAATTCTATCACAGCTAGATGCAGATGTTACACCTATTTTAAATAAGTTTTCTGATAATGTTTTCCACAAATTTAACATCCTAAGTAGCAATTGGGTTAATATTCATAACCAATTGGAAAAAATTATTCAAAGTATGACCAAATAAATCCAGAGCGAAGCTTCCCACCTGTGAAATAGTGAGTTAGATATCAAACAACTGAGAGAAATTATCAAAAAGGACAAGGTATCTATGATCAAAAATATAAAAAACACTTATTTTTCAGGAAAAGAAGAGATTCTCCTCTCCATTGAACAACTGAAAGGAGAAATAGGGAAAAAAGCTGATAACCCTTCTTTTCAGCTTGCTACTATTGCAGAGCAAGCTGAAAAAGTAACAGCAAAATAACATGAGAAAAAAAATATATTAAAGGAGAAATAATATTAAGAATATTATTTCAGATTATGATTCTACATGAAATGTAAGGTAAGGTCACCCACTGACACCTAGATCAAATTCCTACCCCTTATAATTTTAAATAGTTGATAAAAATTGCCAAAAGGCACTGCCTTGATATTTTGGCCATTCTAATATTTCACATGGAACCCTATGTATAGGTTTGCTAGTCAAAATGAATTCAGAATCCATGAATTATTTGAAATGGAGGAGTTACAGGCAGATATGTGATTCATCACAATCCCCTCACACAGCCCCGGCAACTGATACATCCGCGCATGACTGAGCAATCTGCCTATCCTGACACGCCAAGTACGCATTCCTGGGCAACTGAAAAGTATGCAGCCGCGGGAATACGGGATGACAGGCTGACAGACAGCGTGAGAAGCTGATGTACCATTTAAAGGTACTACTACTAATACAGGGACTTACCAAAGATGTAATAAATGTCCCTGTAGATATTAGATAGTCTAAAAATAAATGAAATTATATAAAAATACTTAAATAAAATTTCTACATATTTTTACAAAATATAATGAGAAAATACCAAAATGTCAAAAATAAGCTAACTAAAGCTTGAAAAACATTTTAAAATACTTTAAAAATAAAATTGTGAGAACTTCAAGATATCAGTATTTTTTCAACATACTTAGGAAGCTGAATATTTTAAAATATTACATATATTCCCATAGCATATATTTTTAATTGATTATTTTAAGTAAATCAGCAAAGTTTTGAAAATAAGGACCAAAATCATCATTATGATTTTGCTCCCATCAGCTAATAAATAATGAGAACTTATCTTACATCACATTATCCATATGAATTTCTAATAAGAAGATATAATGAAAACCAGGGAATGTTTACTTTTGATAATTAATGGGATAATGATCATGTCAATAAATAGGTGTTATTGACATGCCATAACATCAATCAAGAAGTAGAATAATTCCCATACCCTTTAGAATTAGATTCTACCTGTTTTATAGCCCCAAGAAAATATTTTTACCCTTCTAGCCTTAGCACCTGTCCCTTTGAGCCCCTATAGCCCTCAGAAGGACAGAATTGGGACCAAAAAAGCTATAAATAAAGAGCTCTTTTGAGGTTATTGATACACCAGACCCAGTTATATTTACATCCAGACGCAGTGCCAAGGTAATCAAATAATTATAAGAGATAAGTAAGTGATTTATGGCTTGATTCTGATTAATATTATTTTTCCCAAACCTTTTTTTATCAATTTAAACTGCTGAACAACATTTTTACCCCAGATACAGGTTTAACCCATCAGTATACGTCCCAAACAGGTACCCAAAGTATTAAATAACATAATAGTGATTATATTATCCTTTTGCTGTCGTGGAAGCTTGGTTACAAAGCCCTTCCACTCCCTCATATATTATATATATATATTATCTTTGGGAAATATCTCCTTTAAGCATATAAATTAAAGATTACAAGGTAACCCGGCCTACATATTTTCAAAGTGAATTCCCTGAAAATAGGTGTTAAAGATCCCCAATATTATTTTGGCCCCTATTTTTATTTATTTAATAATAAATTTATTAATTTTGATTAATAATATACAATCATAACCAAACCATTCAACCTTGCAATTGATTTATCCAAATATTTTACGAATTTTTGATGTATTTATTGAATAATATATTTATTATTTATTTTATAACCTCTGGTAGCTAAAAGATAGCAAGAGTCTTGGAATCAAGGAGGCTGACAATTTTGCTCTCTTGTTTAATAAAATAGATTTATTAAGAAGTAAGATTGATCTAGAATTGGGTATGATTAAGAGTGATCTGAGAGATCTTAAGATCAAATCAAATAGTCCTCTCCTGGTCAATCTAGAGGAAGGAAAGCCCACCAGAATCATTATCACTCCTAACATCCCTTATAATTCTGGAGCAGTAAGGAAATGAGTCTTCCTGACCCAGTCCAACTCCTGAGGTAGAAAAAGCCCCTCAGTCTTTACAACCTGAAACTGAATTGCCTAAATTATCAGGAGAAGGAGAGTTTAACCATATAAGCTTTATTAAATTTATGGAATAAAATATTGTGTCATATGAGCTCCCTGATACTATAGCAGTAGTAAGGCTGCCCACACTATTCAAAGGAGTAGCCCTAAATTGTTTCATTAAAAAGAAGGAGGAATTAGGATCCAGATCCTGGAAACCTTGGAAAGGACTGATCAAAGACTGATTGGCACCAGGATTTGCAAAAGGAAGATGATGAAGACCTTTGAAAATTGGTTGTTTGATCCCTCAAAGGATAAACCTCATAAATGGTGTCTATAACAAAAGAAGAGGTTGGATTTCTTCTACCCTAATGCTGAAAAAGAGGATATTAATGAAATAATCCTTAAATTATGTGCTGGTCACCTTAACCACAGTTTAAAATGTATGATGCCTATGGATTCTGAACTCTCTTCTTTCATTGGTATATTGGAGGAAACTATTGATATGAATGGCCTTGACAAAAGCAATAAAAAATCAAAGGATCTCAGCTTCAAGACTAAAGAAAAATACAACACTAAAACCAAGGATTCCTCTACCCCTAAATTGGAAGTCAAGAAGACTTTAGAAACCAAGGAAAAACTATGCTGGAACTGTAACCAGAAAGGGCATGTAAGACTTGATTGCCCCCAACCTAGGAGGAGGATTAATCCTATTGAAGGAGAAGAATATAAAAATAATCCTGACCCTTAGCTTGATGAAACTGATGGATAACTATCTGAATGTGAACTAATGATTAATAAACCTATCAATGTCATTGAAGGAAACATAGAATTCTCCCTAGAAATAAACTCCATCAGCAAGGATTCTAACCTACCACAACAATGGACCCCCAAAATGAAAATTCAACATTTTTCTGAAGCCAAAACTTTGATTCTAAAGCCCTCTGTTGGTAATAGCTACACCACTGGCAAAACTTGCTATTCCACTGGTCTAATCCAAGGTTCCCCTTCAAAGTTACTTCTGGATAGTGGAGCTTTTTTCTCTTGTGTTGGATCAACCTTTTTGGAAAACCAAGATCCCAATGGGAAGAAGACCTTATTACCAGTACCTCAGGCTAAGTTTAGCAGTTGCAAATATTCCCTAAATGCTATTGGAGTGTTGTCTTCAGATCTTATACTATTCCATTTCAAGGGCTCACTAAAACTCAAATTTGAATTTGTAGTAATTCAGAATGGAGTATTTGATTAATTTATTCTAGGAAATGACTCTATCTTCCTGCATGGTATAGATGTGTTGCCAAGTAAGTGTAGATAATTTAATTTTGGAGGAGACTGGAACAAGAATTTGCCAATATGTCATTTAAATTCTCAAACTACTGATTTCACTTATGAGAGGCACTTGGAGACCTTTAAACAAGAATAATTTTCTCAAGCCTCTCTGAATTCCCAACTCAGTGAGATTAAAAAAGTGACATTCTCCAAGTTTACTTTGAAAATCCAAATTCTTTTTGCACTAAGGACCACCCTATTGGTAACATTAAGGGACATGACATGATCCTTACCTTAACTATCAAACCCCCTTACCCTCCTAACCTCAGGAGACCTGATTATACCTCTAGCCCAAAATCAAGAGCTTCCCTGGAAAATCACATTCAGGAAATGATTTACCTTCAAGTTTGTAGGAAAGTAGGACATAATGAACAGGTAGATATCAATAAACCAGTGATTATAGCTTGGAACAATGAAAAGTCAAGAATCATGGGAGAATTTAGGATGCTGAACAATTACACTCAAGCAGACTATTACCCTATCCATAGGATTGATCATGCTCTGCAAAATCTTTCAAAGGCTAGGTTTATCACTTCTATGGACATGCTGAAAGTATTTCAACAGATCCATATTAAACCTCATAGCAGTAATTTTTTGAGGATTATATGCAACCTAGGTATATATGAGTACTTAAGGATGCCCTTTGGAATCAAGAATTCTCCCTCCCACTTCCAAAGAATGATGGATAAGGTACTAGGACAGTTTATTAGGCAAGGCTGGATCATGTTATACATTGATGATGTTATCATTTACACCAATGACTGGACTGACCATATGAATGAAGTAAGGCTTTTTCTGAAAACCACCTCTGCAGTAGGACTGAAATTATCTATGAAGAAGTGCAACTTCGGATATGGAGAAATCAAAGAATAAGGACAAATAGTATCTTGTCTAACCCTCACAGCTGATCAAACCAAGATAGCTGCTGTTATGAAAAGACCAACTACTCAGAACAGAACTGAAATCTTGTCTTTCATTGGCTTCTGCAGCTACTACAGAAAGTGTTTAACCAAATTTGCATTTCTGACTTAATGTTTGTATGAGATTTTTAACAATAAAACTCTATTTGAAATGAGTCATGAAAGGGTAAAGAATCATGAAGAACTCAAAGTATCTATTAAAACAGCACCTGTGCTAATCCAACCTGATTAAAGCAAACCTTTCAAGCTATACATAGATGCTAGCATGGACCAATTATGTGCTTCCCTCCACCAAGAGATTGTAGAAGATGATAAACAAGTAGAAAACCCAATACTCTTCATCTCTAGACAGTTCAAGGTGACTGAGAAAAGATACGGTGCCAGCCAAATGGAATTCCTTGCTCTAGTATGGGCCTTAGAAAAACTCCATTACTACCTTGAAGGCACTAAATTTGTGGTAATTAATGATTTCAAAGCTGTCAGAACTCTGATGAACATGAAGACCCCTAGCAGGCAGATGCTGAGATGGCAGATAGCCATTCAGCAGTATAGAGGAAAGATGACTATAGTCCATCAAGATGGTAGCAAACACCAGAATGCTGAAAGTCTGAGCAGGAAGGCCTTACCTAATGAGTCTAGCAAACCTGCTCATGACCCACAGGATCATGACATTTTCCCCATATTGAATATAAATCTGCTTGATCTTGAGGCTCCAATTACTGGGATACACATCTGTGAATTGGATGAATCCTTGTTTTAATCCACTGGGACAACTTACAACCCTAGTATGAGAATCTTGATCTCTATAATGGAAAGCACTAATCCTCCATCTGAAAAAATCAACATTTTGCCTGAATCTCTGCTGAAAATATACAAGACTGGAAGATTTAATTTATGGGATGGACTAGTGTATTACAGAAATCAAGACTCCAGTGTGGTAGTATTGACTAATGAGGAGCATATCAAGAATAGCCTATCTGAATTCCATGATAACTGTTCCTTGGGACACTTATCCACTGAAAGAAATTTAGAAAAGGTCAAACAAACAGCCTGGTGGATTAACTGGAGATACTCCACAATCAAGTATGTTTCCAGCTGTGAAACTTGCCAAAAATCTAACAGAAATACTGGAAGGAGATTTGATTTATTACAGAAGGTCACTGAACCCAAGAACAGATGGGAAATTATCAATACGGAATTTGTCACAGAAATACCTCCAGGAGAAGATTAATCTTACAAGTCAGTCCTAGTAATAGTAGAGAGGTTAACCAAGAAGGCCAGATTCTTACTTAACCACAAAGATGATATTTCCATGGAAGTAGCTCTATTATTCTGGATCAGACTCATTGAAGATGTATGAGTTTCCAAGGCTATCATAAGTGATAGAGATCCCAAGGCTATCATAAGTGATAGAGATCCCAATTATACCTCTGAATTGTGGAGAAATCTTCATTATATGTTGGGAACTACTTTAGACATCTCCACAGCTTATCATCCCCAAAGTGATGGATTAGCTGAAAGAATGATCCAGAATTTAAAAGATATGCTCAGAAAATTCTTCTACTTTTTAATAGAATACAAGAACACAGATGGATATTGCCATGAATGGGTTGGTCTTTTACTTAACCTAGAAATGGCTTACAACAGCAGAAAAAATTCTATTACCAAGGAAATTCCCTATGTCCTGGAAACAGGATGGATATTCAAGCTTACCAAAGATAGCCTTAAAAAAGAAATGGTGAACATACATCCTACCTCAGTAGATTTCAAGAACATGATTTACATAGCTAATACGCATGCTTCTAAGTGTTTCCAAGAAGCTTTTGAATATAATCAACAGAGATGGGACAGAACCCACAAAGAACCTGATTCCAAAATTGGAGACCAATTCCTGATCTCAACCACTAATTTTAATAACCTTTCAGGAAACAGGAAATTGAGACCTGGGTTTTCAGGGAAATTCACCATCAAGAAGCTTCATGGAAAGAATGCTGTAGAAGTGATCCTGAGTAATGAACTCTCAAGGAAACACCCAGTATTCCCAGTGCGCCTGATCAAAAACTTTTACCCAAGAGAAGGAGAGAAATCCGCTCCAACAGAGATACCTGTGGAAGCTGACCCTGATGAAGGAAAAGGAAAAATAAGAAAGATCCTTAAAGACAAGAAGGAAAGGATGAATGGGGAAGACATTAGAATTTACCTGGTAAGATATAAAGGAGAATCTTCTGACAAAGATGAATGGCTACCTGAAAAAGAAATTGCAGATAAACCCATACACCTAAAAAATGAAAGAGGCAATAAGAGACATTGAACCCAAAATTCAGATATAGACATGACTTGGAGTGGGGGAATTTAAGCTTGCTCCTTGTACAGATCAACCTTTCAAAGTAGAGTAAAATAAAAATAAATAATAAAAATAAAACTATTGAGAAATCCAAGATTATTATTACAGATTTGGATTCTTCACCTAACATAATGTAGGGTCACTCACTGACCCCACCTTTAATTCCAACTCCTTATATTTTTAGAAATTATTAAAAGGAAATTACCAAAAAACCACGGCATCACTATGGCACTTTTGGCAATTTTAATATTTCTCATGTGATGTCATGTATACCTTTCACACCTAAAATTCACTCAGAATTGAGGTGTTGTATATATTTTGGGATTTTCAGCCTGATTTGTTTGTAACACAATTCCTGCGTGCAGCCCAAATCCATACGGCAAGGGTACACACGCCTGAAACTCAATATGTGGCCGCATGTCAGGAAAGCCTCATGCAATATAATTCTGGCTGCGGATAATGAATTCCTGCATGCAGCGGTCAAGCAGGCGCGCTTCGGAAATAACTGCACCATTCCAGACAGCCAGGCACGGCAGGAACATGCTACAACCTGCATGCATACATCATGAATATGTAACAACTTGACTTGCGGATAGAGGGATGTCTGAAACCCCGTAAAAATTGAATAAAAAGTATGTAAATGAAAATATAAGACAGAAAAATGAGGGAAAATAATAATAAAGGTTGTCACGTAAATAACATTATCAACTCTTTATGAACCACAAGAAATACCCAGGAGTTCCCCTAAAAATTATTAAAAATTCTAAAATTGTTCAAAAGATGGCTCAAAATCTACAAATACCCAATTGCGACCATTTCTCTCAAGAGAAAACAGTAAAAAATTAAGAAATATTTCCAAACTACAAAATTAACAAATTAACATTTAAAAAGTTTTGGAAAATTATTTCACATAGAGATATGACACAGGAAAGTCCAGCTGATTGTAAGAACTAAGAATATGTGCCAAAATAACCATGATCAGCCTTCTAGCCTTATCCCACAAGCAAAAACCTCTCTACGTGCCCTGAGAAGGTCTTATTACCCCAAAACGGTATATATACAGCCCCTTTTTGATGACTTAAACACCATTAATTTTTAATTAATCAATCCAGACCTCTTACCATGCATGATAAAGTGTTTATATAAGATAAAAAAGTGATTTATTGCCTCAGTCTGATATTATAATTATCAATTCCAACCCAATTGTTAATTCCATAGAAGAATATCAGCAAAATCCCAAACCTTTGTCCTGAGAACCTTTCAAGCTTGAATTCCTGCAAGAATCTTGTAGTTTCTGATTAAAGTAGTAATCTATCTCACCCTTGGTTCCAAGCATAAGTGATGTGAGACAGCCAGTCCACCCATTCCCCTTGAGTAAACCCCTTTTGAGTAAATCACTTAGAACCTCATTGTCCCAAGGTCTTTACACGGTTAAAAAGAGCCCCTTGAAGAGAGGTTGTTTGATTAAAGATCCCCTGTTTTGTGTGAACGGTGTCCCCTTTTGAAAAATATATTTAAAATATTCTTCACCAAACCAAAATCCAAAATTTTCACTTGCTTTTGATCAATATTTTTGAGAATTTTACATGTTTTCTTGGAATTATTTTTGTTACAACACCAATACCACTGGCTCTAGCTAAAGAACCGGAAAGTTCCTGGCATAAGTAAGCTGACAATCTGCCTCTGGCTCCAACTCCATTGCTTTCTTCTCTAACCATTCCTCCGCCTGTGGAGGAAAGATAACCTCAGTCCACAATTGTCATAAGCTCTGAATTGCTGCCAGTTTGCAGTAATTATATATATATAAGAAAACCACCACTCATCTTCTGGTCAAATTCATATTAGTTCCAGTATCTCCTGTGGAGGCCCTGCTGCTTCCTTCCCTGATCCCAATTTTTTGGGGTTCCTTGCCCTCCCAATCTGTTTGATACTTGGGTTCCCTCCAATTGCAGCCCTTGCACTAAGTTGTAAGCAGAAACCATGACAGTATTTACGGACAATTGGATAAATTAAATTCAAATTTTTCTCAGTTACTACTGCTCCAGGATGTGAAAACAAGAAATAAGGGTGCTGAAATTAAAAACTTGAAAGAAACCATGAGTATGAGCAAATTAACTTTGATAAGGCATATAGACACTAATTATTCCTCTATCCAAAAAGAGCTTCTTCTTTTAATAAATTATTATAAAGTATAGCTTGAAAGAATAAACAAAACTACTTCAACCCAAGTTATCCATAAAATTGACTTGTTAAGTAACAAATTAAACTTGGAACTAAGTATGATCAAGAATTATCTCAGAGAACTCAAAGTTAGTAAGGCTGATCTTCCAACTAAGTTAAAAGAACCTAAGCCAACCAGGTTCTCTTCTATGCCTAATCCCAGACCAAGTTTATTCAGGTTTAAATCTCACAAACCCAGTCCCACCCAAGAAGTAGAACAAGCTTTAAAGCTATTTCCCCCTAAAACTTAGTGGCCTAATTTTTGAGAAGGAGAGTATGACCATATAAACTTCATAAAATTCATTGATTATGCTCTAGCTTCTTATGATCTTCCTGAAACCATTTCTGTAGTAAGACTACCCAGGTTATTTGAAGGATTAGCCCTTGATTTGTTTATTAATAATAGAGAAGAATTAGGCTTATTAACTTTCAACTCTTGCAAGAATCTAATAAAAAACAGGTTTGGTAACAGAATTTGTGAAAGAAAGATAAGAAATTCCTTCGAGATTTCCCTGTTTTACCCTTCCAAAGAAAAACCTCATAAATGGTGTCTAGAAAAGAAAAGAATGTTAGACTGCTTCTATCCAGAAGCTGATAAAGAAGAAGTGAATGAAAGAATGCTCAGCTTATGTTCAGGACACCTCAACCACAGTGTAAGGTGCAGAATGACCTTATAATCTGACCTCTCTAATTTAATTGGTGTCTTAGAATAAACCATAGACATGAATTGATTGATAGGAAAGCTAGAAAGTCTAGAGAAGAAAACTCTAAGAATGGAGAAAAATATCCACCCAAAAATAAGGATTCTTCTGCCCCTAATCTCAGAAACTTGGAACAAAGAATAAAATAGAGACCAGGGAAAAAGTATGTTGGAACTGTAACCAGACAGTAAATGTAAGACCTGATTTTCCTCAGCCCAGGAGAAAGGTTAATCCTTTAGAAGGAGAAGAGTATGATAATAAACCTGACCCCCAACATGATGAAAATGGTGAATCATTTTCTGAATGTGAATTAATGATTGCTAACACAATCAATTTTATTGAAGGAATTATAGAGTGTTCCCTGGAAATAAACTCTGTCACTGAAGACTCCAACTTAAATCAAAAATTGAATCATAAAATGAAGATTCAACATGTTTCTGAGGCTAAAACTTTGACTCTTAAACCCTCTACTGGTAAAAGTTATACTTCTGGTAAAACTTGTTATGCTAATGGCCTAACCCAACACTCCCTAGTTGATTTAATCCTAGATAGTGGGGCTTTCTGCTCCTGTGTTGGATCATCATACTTGGAACAACAAGAACCAAACTAGAAAACAAACTTATTACCAGTTCCTCAGGCTAAGTTTTGCAATTTTCAATCTTCCTTCAATGCCATTGGAGTATGGTCCTCAGATACCATACTCACTCATTCTAAAGGACCACTCAAGCTGGAAAATGAATTTTTAGTAATTCAAAATGGAGTATGTGATTACTTGATTTTATGAAATTAATTTCTTTCCCTTTATGTTAAAGATGTATTCCAGAGTAAAGGTAGATACTTTGCTGTAGGAGGAGATTGGAACAAGAATTTCCATATATGCCATTTTAATGCTCAAACTTCTGATTCTGCTTATGTGAAAAACTTGGATAACTTTAACCAAGAATAATTATCTCAAGCAGCTCTGAATTCCAAACTCAGTGAAGAGCACAAAAAGGAAACCCTCCAAGTTTTCTTTGAAAACTGGAATGCTTCCTGTACCAAGGACAACCCCATTTCTAACCTTGAATATCAAAATTCCTTACCCTGTCAACCTTAGGAGACTAGCTTACCCTTCTAGCCCAAAATCTAGAGCTGCTCTGGAAAATAAAATCCAGGAACTTATGGAACTACAAGTTTTAAGGAAAGTAGGACATAATGAGAAAGTAGACCTCACCAAACCAGTAATCATAGCTTGGCACAATGAAAAGTCAAGAATGGTTGGAGATTTCAGGATGCTGAATAACTACACTCAAGATGACTATTATCCTATCCCTAGGATTCACCATGCTATGCACAACCTCCCAAAGGCTAAGTTAATTACTACCATGGACATGTTGAAAAGATTTCACCAAATCCCTATCAGCCCTGAGAGCAGGAGGTTCATGAGAATTATATTTCTCTTAGGAATATATGAGTACTTAATAATACCCTTTGGGATTAAAAATTCCAATTCTCACTTCCAAAGAATTATTGAAACTGTTTTAGGGCAATTTATTAGACAAGACTTGATGATTTTATAAATAAATGATGTTATCATTTAAACTTATGATAGGACCACTCACATGGACAAAGTAAGAGTAGTCCTGAAAAACATCTCTACTGTAGGAATAAAATTATCCATGAATAAGTGTAACTTTGGACATGGATAACTTGAAGCCCTTGGAAAAATAGTCTCTGGTCTTAACCTAACAGAAGACCAAAGGAAGATAGCTTCTGTAATGAACAGACCAATGCCCCAAAATAAGACTGAAATCTTGTCTTTAATCAGCTTGTGCAGCTACTACAGGAAGTATCTACCAAAATTTTCCTTCCTATCCAACTTTATGCTCAAAATTTTCAACAAAAATACTCTGTTTGAGATGACTCATGAAAGAGTAAAGAATTATGAAGAACTGAAAGTAGCTATGACGTCAGCTCCCATGCTAATCCAACCTGAATACAGCAAACCCTTCAATCTATACATAGATGCTAGTATGGAAGGACTAGGAGCGGCCCTGCACCAAGAAATCATAGAAGATTATAAACCAGTGGAGAAACCAATACTCTTCATCTCCAGGCAAGTTAAGGATACTGAGAAAAGATATGGTGCCAGCCAAATGGAATGTCTTTTTCTAGTATGGGCTTTGGAAAAACTACATTACTACCTTGAAGGCACTAAGTTTGTAATGATCACCAAATGCAATGCTATTAGGACTCCAATGAATATGAATAATCCCAGCAGACATATGTTGAGGTGGCAGATAGCTATCCAAAAATATAGAGGTCAGATGAATATAGTTAACCTAGAAGGAAGCAAGCACCAGAATGCTGAAATTCTGAGTAGGAATGCTGTTAGTGTTGTTGGACCAATGAGAGCATGAAAAGGTATTGTTGTGTGGAACAGGCAATGTTGTGTGGCCACCTGGGATTATTAAATTCAATCATCCTCACTTGGTTGATTCATTTTAATTTTTATTCATTGTCATTTCTTCTGTCCACACTCTTTGAAAAATCAAGCGCGGCATGAATGGTGGGAGATTCTTACTCACCAGAATGTTCCATAGTCATTCAAATCATTCTGCAGACAAGAAGTGATCAGAACTGTTTTTGTAGAAGAAATCAGGATAACTAGGTGTGACCAATATTCCCTTTTTTTCTTAAATCTTTTCATCTGTTTGTTATTCTCTCTGACCATAATCCGTATAGTCCTTTGCTTTTTTTCAGCTTACTGATACCAGGAACTTTTGTGTCCTTTAGCTACAGGAAGTGATATTGGTGTTGGAATAATAATAATTCCAAGAAAATTACGTAAAATGCTCCAATGGTTGATTTAGAAGCAAGTGCAAAGTTTCAGTTGTTTGGTTTAATTAAATTGATTTAAATATATTTTTCAAGAGGGGCTACAGTTAATGCAAACAGGGTATCTTTATTGGATAAAAAACTCTCTTCAAGGGGCTCTTTTGAACCATGTAAAGACTGTGGGACAGTGAGGTTGTAAGTAATTACTCAAAAGGGGTTTACTCAAGGGGATTGATTACATAAAATGCTGAAATGGTTGATTTAGAAGCAAGTGCAAAGTTTGAGTGGTTTGGTTGAATTAAATTGATTTAAATATATTTTTCAAGAGGGGCCACAGTTTATGCAAACAGGGTATCTTTATTGGATAACAAACTCTCTTCAAGGGGCTCTTTTGAACCATGTAAAGACTGTGGGACAGTGAGGTCCTAAGTGATTACTCAAAAGGGGTTTACTCAAGGGGATTGGGTGGACTTTCTGACTTGCAGAACTTATTCCTGGAGGAAAGGAGGAGATAACTTACTAATTTAAGCAGACACTCCAAGAAACTTGCAGAAATTCATGGTTGAAAAGGTCTCAGGACAATTGTTGGGGATATTGCTGATATTCTTCAATGAAATTACCAATGGGTTTAAAATTAATAATTATAATATCAGAATGAGGCCATAAATCACTTTTTTATATTGAATAAACACTTGATAACGGATGGCAAGGGGTCTGGATTGATTAATTAAAAATGACTGGGGTTTAAACCATGTAAAAGGGGCTGTTTATATACCTTTTTAGAGTAATAAGATCTTCTCAGGGCACGTAGAGAGGTTTCTGCTTGGGTTCTGAGGCTGGCAGGTTAGCTAGGGATAGTTTGGCATGTAGTCTTGGTGCTTTCAGCTTGCTAGCCTTGCCTGTGTCATATTTCCATGTGAAATAATTGTTGGAAGGTATTTAAATATTAATTTTTTATTTTTATTGTTCAGACATATTTCCTCAACTTGTATTACTTTCTTTAGAATGTTATGGGTAGATATGGGTATTTGTAGATTTTAAGCCATCTTCTGGACATGTTGGTAATTTTTTAACAATTTTTTGGTAGACTTCTTGATATTTTTTGTGGTTCATAAAGATTTGGCAATCCTATTTACGTGACATCCTTCATTGTGGTTTCTCACTATTTTTTTCCTTTAATGTTTTGATTTTCATATTATTATTAAATTTTCTTAGGTTTCAAAAATTTCTCTATCCGTCAGTCAACTTGTTAGATATGCATGATTCATGCATGCAAGTTTTAGCAGGTTCCTGAAGTACCTGGCTGTTTGGAATTAGTAGGACTGATGTTGACGCGTGCAGGTTTGACAGCTGCGTGCGGGAATTCATAATCAGTCATTTTGCATGCGGGTTTCTTGACATGCGCCTACATACTGGGTGTCAGGCCTGTGTACTCTTGCTATATGAATGCGGCGCTGCGCAGGGGAATTGTGAAATAACACAAATCTGCCTGTAACTCCTAAAATATACACAACACCTCAATTCTGACTGAATTTTAGGTGTGAAACCTATACGTGGCATGATGTGTGAAATATTAGAATGGCCAAAAAGTGCCATAGTGCTGCTGTGGTTTATTTGTCTTTTCTTCATAAATTTTTTAAAAATGTAAGGAGTTAAAATTCAAGGGTGGGTTCAGTGAGTGACCCTACCTATTTTTGGGTGGAAAATTCATTTCTGCAATAATATATATGGATTTCCCACTACTTCTCATTTTATTATTTATTTTCTGATTTTGATCTGCTTTGAAAGGTTGCTCTTGTCAACTAGCAAGCCGACATCCCCCCACTCACAGATATGTCTATATCTGAAAAAAATTGTTTTTGGGGTTCAGTGTCTTTTGTTAGCCCTGTAATTACTTAAGTGGATAGGTCCATCAGGGATGTTTTTTTCAGGTAACCATTCATCTTTTTCAGCGGATTCTCCTTTGTATCTGACTAGATAGAGTCTGACATCTTTTCCATTGATCCTTTCTTTCTTGTCTTTAAGAATTATGCCTATTTTTCCTTTTTATTTCCCAGTTTCTTCTGCAACAGCTATTTCTGGTGACAGAGTTTGTTCTCCTTCTCTGGGATGGTAGTGTTTGATAAGAATTACTGGAAACACAGGGTGCTTTCTGGAAAGTTCATCATGGAGACTCACTTCTACTTCATTCTTCCCATGGAGTTTCTTGATGGTGAATGGTCCAAAAAATCCAGGTCTGAGTTTCCTGTTCCCAGCTCAGTTGGTAAAGTTTGTTGTAGAAAATAGGACTTGGTCACCAATCTTGAAATCATTTTCTTTGTGGCTTTTATCCCATCTTTTTTGGTTTTATTCAACAGCTTGTTGGACACATTTAAGCATGTTTGTTGGACACAACTATCATGTTTTTAAATTCAAGTGATGTGGGTTCAATAATGGTTAGCTGCTGGTTCAGGTTATCCTTGGGTAGTTTAGGAATCCATCCTCTTTCCAGTACATAGGGTGCTTCTTTAGTAGTAGAATGCTTGCTACTGTTGTGGGCCATTCCCAGAGCAGGTAAAAGGCTAACCCAAAAATGGCAATACCAATCAGTATTCTTGTATTCTAGACCAAAGAAACAGAATTTTCTGAGCATGTCTTTTAAGTTCTGAATCATTCTTTCAGCTAATCCATCTGTATGGGGGTGATAGGCCATGGAGAAGGCTAAATTAGTGCCTAATATGCTGTGGAGACTTTTCCAAAATTCAGAGGTGAACTTGGGATCCCTATCACTGATGATGATCTTGGGGAATCCCACTTCAGCTATTAGTCTATTCCAAAACAGCAATGCTACTTCCATGGAAGTGTCCTCCTTATGGTTGGGTAGGAATTTTGCTTTCTTGGAAAACCTGTCAACTATGACTAGGACTGTGTTGTAGGAATAGGCTCCTCCTGGGGGTAATCCAGTTACAAAGTCCATGTTGATGATTTCCCATCTGTTCTTAGGTTCAGTAATTTTCTGCAGTAGGCCAAACCTTTTTCAAGTGTTCCTGCTGGAATTCTTACGAGTTTCACAACTGGTGACATACAGGACTGTGGAATCTCTCCAATTGATCCACCAAGCATTTTGCTTGAACTTGTCTAGGGTTCTATTGGTGGATAGGTGACCAGCTGAGCAGTTTTTGTGGCACTCAGCTAGAATATGTTTGATATGGTCTTCCTTGGTCAAGACTATAACACTGGAATGTTGGTGTCTATAGTATATCAGACCATCCCATACAGTAAACCTTCCAGCTTTGTAAGTTTTTAGGAGAGTTTCAGGTAAACTGTTAACCAGTTCAGATGGTTGAGAGGGACTTTCCATAATGGTGATTAGAGTCTTCATACCAGGGCTGAAAGCCTCCTTGATGGAGTTGAACAAGGATTCATCCAGTTCACAGATGTGGATTCCTAGAATAGGAGCTTCCATATTTAGTATGTTAATATTCAGTATAGGAAATATGTCATTATCCTCCAGGTCATAAGCAGGGTTACTGGGATCATTGGGAAGAGCTTTCCTACTCAAACTATCAGCATTCTGATGTTTAGCACCAGCTTGATGGACTATACTCATCTGACCTCTGTATTGTTAAATGGCTATCTGCCACCTTAACATATGCCTACTAGGGGTTTTCATGTTTATTAAATTTCTGACAGCATTGAATTCCATAATTAACATGAACTTGGTACCTTCCTAGTAATAATGCAGTTTCTCTAGAGCCCAAACTAAGGCAAGGCATTCCATTTGGCTTGAGCCATTCCTTTTTTCAGTATCCTTTACTTTTCTGGATAAGAACCTTTACGTGGCATTATGTGTGAAATATTAGAATGGCCAAAAAGTGCCATAGTGGTGCAATGGTTTATTGGTCTTTTCTTCTGAAATTATTTACAAATGTAAGGAGTTGGAATATAAGGGTGGGGTCAGTGAGTGACGTTACCTATTTTTGGGTGGGGAATCCATTTATGAATTAATATATATGCATTTCCCACTCCTTATCATTTTATTATTTTTTGTCTGTTTTTAATCTGCTTTGACAGGATGCTCTTGTTAACTAGCAAGCTGACATTTTTAATCTTCTCATTTTTCAATCTCTTTCAAATTCTTTCTCTGCATTGTGTCAGGACCTCTGGTCATTTAGTCTCTTTGGTATGATTTTTCTCCAGTCTTCCTTTCTCTCTGTCATAGCTCTACTCCTTACCTTGTCTTCAACTCTGTAGTTTTTGGTCTATTGAAAATATGTTCTGGAGGAATAAATTGGATTCCCACGTTGAGCGCTCTTTTCTCACAATTAAAATTCAAAATTCCAAGCCACCTCTATCCAAAACTGAAGAACTCTAAACCTCTTTTGTGTGACCAAACAAACCAACATGACCAATTCACTGACTGCCACCATACTAAAAACAGCCATTGAGGCCAGCCCACTACTTACCCATAATAAATTATTCATTTGGCACAATCATTTTATAAAAAGGCTGGACTTGAAAGAAGACCTGTATGGAAAATTCATAAAGAAGAGATTCTGGAGAAATCTTCATGATATGTTAGGGAAAACCTTAGCCTTCTCCACAGCTTATCATCCCCAAAATTATGTTATAGCTGAAAGAATAATCCAGAATTCAGAGGAAATGCTCAGAAGATTCTGCTGCTTTGGAATAGAATACAAAAGCACTGCTGGATGTTGCCATGACTGGACCAGCCTTTTACCTGCCCTAGAAATGGCTTACAATAGAAGCAAAAATTTTACCACCAAAGAAATACAATATTTCCTAGAAAGAGGATGGATACAAACGCTACCCAAAGACAGTCTTAATCAGAATATGGTAAATATAAATCCTACCTCAGTAGACTTCAAGAAAAAGATAGACATAGCATATAGAAATGCTTCTAAATGTTTTCAAGAAGATGTTAAATAAAACCAACAGAGATAGGATAGAACTTATAAAGAACCTGATTTTAAAATTAGACACCAACTCCTGATCTCAACCCCTAATTTCAACAACCTTTCAGGGAACAGAAAATGGAGACCTTCCTTTTTAGAACCCTTCAAAATTAAGAAAATTCATTCAAAGAACTCTTTATAAGTGATCCTGAGTGATTAAATTTCCAGGAAACACCCAGTATTCCCAGTAAGACTAATCAAACACTTTCACCCAAGGGAAGGAAAGAAAATCCCTCCACCAGAGATAGCTGTGAAAGCTGACCCTGATAAAGGAAAGGGGAAGATCAGCAAGATCCTGAAGTAAAAAAAAGGATAGGATCAATGGAAAATATTTTAGAATTCACCTGGTAAGATATTAGGGAGAATCTGCTGATGAAGATGAGTGGCTACCTGAACAACATTTCAGATGAACCCATACACTTAAGGAATTACAGGGCAAGTAAGAGACATTGAGACCCAATTTTGATATAGACATAGCTTGGAGTGGGGGAATTTTAGCTTGTGACTTGAACAGAGCAACCCATCAAAATGGAATAAAAGATAAAGATCCTGGCATCACTATGGAACCTTTTTGGCCATTTTACTATTTCACATGCAATGTAATGTGTAGGTTTCACACCTAAAATTCACTCAGAATTGAGGTGTTGTATATATTTTAGGATTTACAGCAGGATTTGTGTTCTTTCACAATTCCTGAATGCAGCACCGCATCCATATAACCAGGGTTCACGCGCCTGACACTCAAAATGTAGGCGCCTGTGAAGAAACCCGCATGCAATATTCTGCTGGATCAAGGAGTTCCACAAACAATTATTAAGAATTATAAAACTTTCCAAAATATGGCGTAGAATCTACAATACCCTCCTCTGACCATTTCAATCAAAAGAAAATAATAAAAAATCAATAAATATGTCAGAACTGTAAAGATAAAAAATTAACGTTTAAAAAATACTGATAATTATTTCACAAATGGCAATGAAACAGACAGACCCAGCTGAGTGACAGAAATAAAAATTCTTGTAAAACTAGCCCTTTCAAGCCTGCTAGCTGTAGCCCACAAGCAAAACCCTTTCTATGTACCCTGAGAAGGCCCTCTTACCCCAGACAGGTATATATACAGCCCTTTTGGGATGAATTGAACCACAGAAATTTTTAGTATCAATCCAGACCCATTGCAATCCGTGATAAAGTGTTTATAATGGATAAACAAGTGATATATGGATTTAGTCTGTTATTATAATTATTGATTCAAAAACCATTGTTAATTCCATTGAAGTAAATTAGCAAAAAACCCAAATTATTGCCCTGATACCCTGTGGACTGTGAATTTCTTCAAGATTCTTGGAGTTCCTGCTTAAAGAAGTAAGTTATATACTCCTTTACTACAGACTTTTTTGCTGTCAGAAAGCCTGTCCACCCATCCCCCTTGAGTAAACCCCTTTTGAGAAATCACTTGGGACCGCATTTCCCAAAGGTCTTTACACATTTAAAAGTAGCCCCTTGAAGAGAGGCTGTTTCAATAAAGATTTCCAGTCTTGTATAAGCTGTGGCTCCTCTTTCAAAATATATTTAAAACCATTTTAACCAAACCAAATCCCAAACTTTTCCCTTGCTTTCATCATACCATTAATACTGAGCATGTTGCATGCTTTCTTGGAATAATTATTGTTCCAAAACCAATATAACCTGCTGTAGCTAACTGACTGAAAGGTTCCTGGTGTCAGTAAGCTGAAAATCCAAATTTTATCTAAATGAAGCCTATAATGAACCCTTCAAATTTTTTTATTTCAAACACTATCACACATTCCAAAAAAAAGAAAAAAATTCATATCCATTGAAAGAAATTTTCTGAAATCATATGAATTTTTTTTAAAAAAAATTACAATCAAATTGACAAGAACTCTAACAGAAAGAAATTTAAGGTTTTTGATGATGGTGATTTTAATATGGGATTTTTATGCTAGGGGCTTTTTTGCCAAAGGTTTCAGCCTCCTACATTGTGAGCAATTTATTTGCTTTC